>ML812981.1:163038-194224 GCA_009831015.1 Picea engelmannii | reverse complement strand
GATGTTGTTTCAGTTTGGGATCAGCTATGATCTCGTGGCAGAGTAGGAAGCAATCCAGTATTGCTCTCAGCACAGCAAAAGCAGAGTACATTGCCGCATGTTCTGCTAGCTGCGAAGCTATATGGCTTCGAAAGTTGCTGACAAGCCTATTTGATTTGGAGATGAGAGCAACCGCGATTCTATGTGACAATCAAAGCTACATTAAAATGACAGAGAATCCTGTGTTCCACGACAGGTCAAAGAACATAGAGATTCGCTATCATTTCATCTGTGACATGGTATAGAGAGGAGCCTTGAAGCTCCAATACATTAGCACGGATGAACAGGTTGATGATGTGATGACTAAGCCTCTATTTCGTGTAAAGTTTGAACACATTCGAGATAAGCTTGGTATTGTCTGAAAGGGCCTTCCCTGAAAGGGGGAGTAGATGTATTCCTTGCTTCTGACCTCGCTGTTAGACGTAAAGCAAGATGAGTCATGCTTTTGACCTCGTTGTTAGACATAAAGCATGACGCCGTGTGATCCTTGCTTCTGACCTCGCTGTTAGACATAAAGCATGATGCTGTGTGATCCTTGCTTCTGACCTCGCTGTTAGACGTAAAGCAAGATGAGTCATGCTTTTGACCTCGCTCTTAGACGTAAAGCATGACGTCGTGTGATCCTTGCTTCTGACCTCGCTGTTAGACGTAAAGCAAGATGAGTTATGCTTCTGACCTAGTTGTTAGACGTAAGGCATAACGCCGATGATTCCTTGCTTCTGACCTAGTTGTTAGACGTAAAGCAAGATGAGTCATGCTTCTGACCTCGCTGTTAGACGTAAAGCATGACGTTGTGTGATCCTTTCTTCTGACCTCGTTGTTAGACGTAAAGCAAGATGAGTTATGATTCTGACCTAGTTGTTAGACGTAAAGCATAACGCTGATGATTCCTCGCTTTTGACCTCGTTGTTAGACGTAAAGCGAGATGTTGGTGTGTTCCTTGCTTCTGACCTAGTTGTTAGATGCAAAGCAAGATGAGTCATGCTTCTGACCTAGTTGTTAGATGTAAAGCATGACGTTGTGATTCCTCGCTTCTGACCTAGTTGTTAGACGTAAAGCGAGATGATGATATTACTTGCTTCTGACCTAGTTGTTAGACGTAAAGCAAGATGTGACTGACACTAAGCTACCAACTTAACCGCTGTGACATTGAGCTAGTGTAGTACTGTGATGTGCCAGCCTAGTGCTGTGATGAGGTATCATTTTTTACTGATACATATTTGATGCAGATGATTATAGCATTCTTTCTAGAATGATGATGCTGCTGATGAAGAAAACTTCTGATGACTCGTAAATGTGCTAGAAAATGTTTCAAGATGATATTGATGATACTGTCCTCCAGATGCCACTGATGATGCAGACCTCTCTCGCCTGATGCTGATGAAGAATACCCTTCTTGTTAAGGGGGAGTGTTGAAATAATGTAACTGCGAAGAGCATTCTTATTATGATTTTGTTATTGGATTAAATCCCCATTACGGATTAATCATGTCATTATTATTATTATTATTATTGGATTAATCCCCATTGAGGATTAATCATGTCGGTAATTGTATAAGGACCAAATCCCCTTTTGCGGATTGGTCATTGGACAATTACAAAAGACAGAATAAGAAGTCGGCCCCAACAATTATAATGGAAGACCCAAAATTAATTAAAGGTGGGTTTACCCACCCAGAGTGAGAGGTCGGCCCTGCCAGTTGTGACATTTCACATGTGCCAGTCTGATATAAATAAGAGGCTAGCGCCTCACTTCAATCACACAACTCACTTGCTCATTCTCTTATGAGGCAAGCTGCAATTACTAGTTGGAGAGAGGAGAAGAAGGGTGGTGCATCTCTTGGAGAGGACTTTCTGTATTGTTTTGAGTTATCTCTTGAACATTGTATAAGCTATTTATGATAAGGAAGTTTTTGTTGGGTTTTCTTCCCCTAGAGGGTTTCCCAGGATAAATGTTGTGTCTCTTGTGAATGTGTATTTCTCAGTGATCTTGTTCTTATGATGCTCTTATCTATTGAAATGCAAAGAACTATAATAATGGCATAAACATTAACATAACTAACTTTCAAAGGATAGGAAAGAGAACATACTTGGAAACCAACGTTTGAAGTTGATCCCACTCAAGAACTTTTGCTCCAGAACTCTTAGACAATGATCCTCTGAAACTCTTGCAAACAAAGAAGAATTCAACTGCATATAGGTAGTTATTCGTTAACTAACTATACATGATTATTTCAATTTGCATAATAGATTCAAAGCAAGACATAAAATAATCTCATTAAAAGCATGAATCGACAAATAGAAATGGATGAGAATGAGAAAACTTTTATAATAACAACACAGAAGTTGGTTACAACTTGTAACTGTTGCGGCACAGTACCAAAACTAGGCTCCAAGTCCTCCACCCAAGGCCATAGATGACAAACACAACCTATAAAGTTGTGTGTCCCAACAAGTCTAAGGAAGCAATGCCTTTCTTCCTGACAAGACAAGGGGAAACACAAATCCTGAAAACAAGGGTTTTCAGGTGGGGAATGGTAATCTCAAATGCAAGGGGAAAAGGGGACTTGAAGGGCTATAAGGAAAATGCCAGCATAAGGGTGCATTTATTTGATGTGTTTTCCCTCCATCCCAAGGTTCTCTTTTATACTCCCTTTCGACAGTTGGATTAGTTATGAATGAGCTACAGAAGGTTAGGAACCTATGGATCTCGTCAACTCCGCTCGAAATATCGAGATTTATTATTTTTTTTAGCCAATTTAACATGTACACGAGTTGCTAAATAGCCAGTCGCGTATGTACATGGGATGCTTTAAGGAAATTCGCGTACATCAAGCAAAATGAGATTTTTAAGATAATGTTTTAGATGAAAAAAGGGGATTTTTCTCCTACAAGTAGGGAAAGGTATGTAACTGAGGCCAATGAGTAGTCATGAGCATATGTGGTGTCAAATGACGCTATAAGATATGTCCCCTAATGCGTGAGGTCAGAAGAGCAATTAATGGTCGAAATGCATTAAAAAGTAGTCGTGAGATTGTGGATGGGCCATTGGGTAGGAGTAGTTGAAGACTAGTCCCGGAACAGTACCTACAACAGAAAAAAGTAAGATAATCTCTTCTCAAGTCAGGCATTCCCATTCTTGAGTGTGATGTAAGCATGGCCATCAAATCAAGTACACTGCAGATCCATGAGTAATGAAAGAATAACTTATGTCCATGGCCATGAAAACTATACACATTCAATCCATGTGATATATAGAAGTAGCAATCATGGATACAAGAAAATACACAGTGAATCCATGCAAAAATGTAGAGCATAGCCACGAATGGATACACGATGGAGCTATGTCTTAGAATCAAATAGAGGATATATGGAACCAATGGAGTGAACAAACTAATCCTCTGCAAGTACCAATGTTGAAGAGGGTGGTACAATCAATACAAGTCGGGTAGGAGAAAAAAATATGGGATGCTCGTACTTCACCTGAAGTTTTCAAAACAATTCGTCGAGGTACAAGTCTACACTATGTGAATAAATGTATTGGAGTTGAACACAGTGAGATATCGTTTGATTACCAATCATTGATGTATACCATTAACAAATGCAAGACAACCCACTGATGATGATAATGGGTGTCAAGGTACCTAGTACAATCTAACAAGTGTGAATAAAGGAGTTTTTGTCGAACACCTTATAGAATCTATTGAGCCGGGGACATTGATGTATTCCCACTGTCAATAGTGAGGGAATCTGCCACTGATGACTGCAAGCCCCAATGTACTAAAAATAACTCTATATTCTTGTCTCAGATCAAGATGTGTTGAAGTCGATAGGAAGAGATCTACTGGAAGGAATGGATCAAGGCATCCTTCATCATCTAGCACAAGGGGTAGCAGAAGGTCAAATATTTGTAGGGAATTAGATGAAAATATTGTAAGGAGAACACTGAGGTATGACTCCGACATGCACCAGATGGAATATCACATGACATAGACTCTCTAAAATATAGTAGCCAATAATGGAGATAACTGACAAAGATGAGGAATCCACCAATGGGGTCAAATGGAAACCAAGGTACCACACAAATCCCTATGTGTGATAATGGTTATTGACGTCAAACACAAGAGGCACCACTCATTCAACGATTGATGATGGTTTTTCATCTATTGAGCGCAAGGTCACCTATAAATTATATAAATAGGCCTAGGGTGCAACTCTAGGTAATACTATCAGAGCAATGTGTTGCAGTCGATAAGAGCAGGCCCACCAACAAGAATTCAAAGGGGACCTCCTATACTAGCACGAGTGGGATACAAAGATACTTGTGAAGCTGAGAAATACTTGAATGGCACAGGAAGGCTAACTTGAAGAGTCAAAGATTTATGCAGAATGGCCGACACAAGTTGACTTCTCTAGAACAAAAATACAACAAAAAAATTGACTTAGGCAATATGGATTATAAAATGGGATATGTTTGTGACACATAAGGCATCAACAAACACTCCTTATGACTAGAAGAATAACCATTCGGAGGACGTTATTCTAAAAAATGAGAAAATTGCCTCCTAAGGCCATACTAAACCCAATAATGAGGTAAACGACTCATCAGATCGTGTTCTATTCAAGGGAAACATAAGTAGCTGCCATATAAAAAATTAAACTCATTCCCATCCTTATTTTTTATTTTTTTATTTTATTTTTGTCTTTTTCATATTATAAAGTTTGAAAAGGAATAAAAGAATGTTATAGTACAATGGAAGAAACGAACATCGCAGTCGAGTAGACTAGTTCCAAGCGCATGAAACATACATATGCTCAATACAAGAAAATACGTGCAGGATATGAGTGCTCGGGGGAATTTTCCTCTAGGGATAGAGGGTGTCAAGTTTCAAAGGCTAGTACCACAGAGCTAGTCATTTTTCAAAAATGCATATACAATTGGTTATATAATAGCAAGTTGAAGTTGACATTAAGCCTAAAAAGTGCAAGTGGGTGATATGCAATGCAAATATAACTCAACACAACATTTTTTTTGGAAGCCTCGAGGGTAACTAGCCAACAATAGATGAGAAGAAGATATGAAGCTTTGATGCAAAGTCATGGTGGGACTATGTTAGCATTGGAAGTCACCTTCAGATTGAAGAAAACGCAAGCCTGATACCCATTAGAGTTATATGGTAGATGTTGGTTTATATGGATGGAGGTCAATGTACAAAACTCAAAATCTGAATGATGATCAACATAGAACTGGACAGGAAATGCACATGGACATGAGGGCCACATTAACTTTAGTCAATGAATTGAGTTTAATGGTGAGCAGAGGGAAGACTTAGTGAGAGGAGTGAATGAGACCACTCTGAGCATCAGGCCTTCCAGCAACTCAGAGAGGAAAAATTCAATTTCAAGGGAAATCTTGGTTTGAATTTTCAGACATTGAAATATGATGCAAGCATCATAGTCATAGCTACAGAATAATCAAACCTCCATTATCCTACGACTGCGACAACTCAATTGGATCTTCCATGCCCGACAAAGCTCTAGATGGCAAAGGAGAGGCTTCCATGTCTTCCAGGTGCCAAGTGGGCTTGTGCATGTCCAAATCCCAATGAAGCAGTTATGAAAGTTGGGGAGGTGGTTGAAACATCATCTCCCCCATGAATGGAAAATCAAAACGACCTGACCGTGAAGGCAGTCTGTCAGCCCAAACAGTTTGAGGTTGCGTTTGACAGCAAATCTGCATGAGTAGTCTGACCGAAGAGACACAAGGGGGTCGAGCAGAGCTCCCATTTGTAATGTTTGTTCCACCAGAGTTGTTCTCTGGTTATGTAATCGATTTGAGACTTTCATGTTAATAGAAGTCAGCTTCCCTCTTTTTCATTTTGTTTGTAAAATTTGTTTAAAACACTCGGGCATGGATGATCCAGTCGAGGATTGTTATGTTGCTATAATGGAGGTTTGATTATAGAAGTATCATGGTCAGTTTTATTCATTTCCCTGTGTTATCTTTTCCTTCTCGCATTGAATGGCTCGGGCATGGAAGATCCAGTCGAGTTGTTGCAGTTGCAGGATGATGGAGGCTTGATCATTCTGTAACTGTAACTATATCATTTGGACATATTTCAGTGTCTGAGCTTGAGCTCAAGAATGCTCCTAATTTTGGGTCTCTCTTCTCAGAGTTGTTGGAAGGCCTGATGCCCATAGCAGTCTCCTTCATCTTTCTCACTAATTCTTCCCTCTGCTCTCACTTTAACTCAATTTCCTGACTGAAGTTAATGTGGCCCTCACGTCCCTGTGCATTTCCTATCCAGTTATGTGTTGAACATCATTCACATTCTGAGTTTTGTCCATTGACCTCGATCCATATAAACCAACATCTACCATATAACTATGATGGGTATCGGGCTTGCCTTTTCTGCAATCTGAAGGTGAATTCCAGTGCTAACATTTATGGCTCCATTGTCGGGGAACAAATTGAAGACTTTTCCCTGGGTAGAACGACAACGAACTTCTGATTTTGAAGGTGCATCAGATATCAGAACCTTTGAAGATTGTTCTTGCACCTAGCAACTCCACTGTTTCAGTGCGGCTGCTTATAGCTACACCTGAAGATCCCTGGGAGAACACAATGATCAGATATGGTCTTTGATGGTGAACAAAGACCAGACACACTCATTCTGCACATCATTCACCTGGCGACTCCATTGGTTCAAAATGGACAAAATCTTGGCTCGAAGGTTTTCTCCCTTCAATTTTTCTGTTTTTCCTGGTTTTCCTAATGTTGTCCCTACTATGGATGAATGGGGTGATTATTTGCCCATATTTAGAGAGCGTAAAGAAGACAACCCTGCTCAGCATCTCAATGAGTTTCATGAACTCATGCACCAGTGGGAGATACATCATGAGGATGTATTAATGAAGATTTTCATTTTATCATTAGCAGGGGATGCTTGTGAATGGTACCACTCCTTACCCCCTGCTAGCATCTCCTCACTGGGAGAATTTCATGCAGCCTTCAATAAGCACTGTCAAAAGTTGTATTCCTCTGAGTTTATTTGTCATAATTGTTGTGAAGAATATGAAGATAGTGATCAAGATATGGTTGGTTCTAATGAAATTTTTAAGGATGAAGACCATGAGGAGGAAGAAGATGCTTTGGGTGAGATGATGGAACTGGTAAAATCTCTCTCTGCCAAAATAGAAAGGTCGGAATCTGAACAAAGAGCAGAGGATTCTCTAGTCCTTGAGACAGATGTTCTTGAAATCCCTACGGATGGTGATAGTATTGAATATTTCATAATTGTAGAGGCCTTACATTATGCTTATGATGTGCTTGTTGTCTCATATTTAAATAAATAAATAATGGTGTATTCGGATGAAGAGAAGCAGTGCCCTACATCACATTTGATGACTCGGGGAGAAGCCAATCTGTGTATGACAACTATGAATCATATTCTGAGCTGGATTTGCAGGATTCCCAAGAACATACTACAGAATCTTATCCTTTGTTCACTAATGAAAAATATTGTGAGGAAATCAGCCATCCTAGACCTACAGAAGACACCAAGTAGCAGTTTGAAGAGCAGATATTTCCCATGGTTCTTGTTTATGACGATTATGAATCTGACCCTTGTGAGAGCCATGAAGAAGAAGAGGAGCAGCTGAAGGCGCAATTTATAGCCTGCTCAGAACCTGTCAGCGAGCAACCACCACTTGGGATCAGTCAACCTACATCAACCTTTCACCCACTTGCACTTGCCATAGGCATTCATCCTAGTGTGAACAGATGCAAGAAAGAGCATTTTTTCTGTCACTAGCCCATCGGATTTTGCCACTCATTCTATGAGCTTGTCAGCAAGTACATGGAGTGGCATTTCCTTCATGTCTTGGAGCCGTCCAACTTTATCTCAACTTCAGCCTTTGGAGAGAAGTTGAAGGATGTAACCGTTATGTTGTCATGGTTGCATTATCTGTTATTGATCATCGATAGGATAAAAGGTCTTTCGGTTAGGAATCTACTCGAATGGCTATGGTGGAAGTTTTCTTTCACCTAGCACTATTTAACAATCAATTAGTTTAGGACTGTACATAAATAAGCTCATGTGGAGCCCATGTGTGTTTATTTTCGTTTTTTACTTATCGGCCTGTATTCCTCAGCAAGGTGTTTTGAGCTTGAATCCATAGCCCAATGTAGAAGGCGATTGGAACTACTGAAGATCTTAGAGCCTTGCAGGGAAGAATCTATCCCCCTTGGAGCATAATGTTAACACATATCCTTGTAAGGGGGATGTTTTCCTTGGATTTGGCCTCTAGATGACAAAATGCAAAGAAAGGGGATTAAAAAACCCACTTCATGTTCTTTATCCTAAGTCCGCTAGTCCTCGTCAGATCCATCCACGTCCTCCTGCCTATCTCCCCTGCAAGCATCCAGCAAAGCTCCAAGCGGCAAAGGAGAGGTTGCCATGTCTTCCAGGTGCCAAGTGGGCTTGCGCCTATCCAGATCTCGATGAAGCAGTTATGAAAGCCGAGGAGGTGGTTGAAACATCGTCTCCCCAATGAAGGGAAAATCAGAATGGCCTAAATGTGAAGGCAGTCTGTCAGCCCAGACAATTTGAGGTTGTGTCTGACAGCAAAGTTCCATGAGCAGTCTGACCGAAGAGACACAAGGGGGTTGAGCAGAGCTCCCATCTGTAATGTTTGTTCTGTCTGAGTTGTTCTTTGGTTATGTAATCGATTTGAGACTTTCATGTTAATATAAGTCAACTTCCCTTTTTTTCATTTTGTCTTTAAAAGTTGTTTAAAACACTCATGCATGGATGATCCAGTCGAGGATCATTATGTTCTTGTAATGGAGATTTGATTATAGCAGTATCATGGTCAGTTTTATTCATTTCCCTGTGTTATCTTTTCATTCTCACATTGAATGGCTCGGGCATGGAAGATCCAGTCGAGATATTGTAGTTGCAGGATGATGGAGGTTTGATCATTCTGTAACTGTAACTGTAACTATGTCATTTTGGCATATTTTAGTGTCTGAGCTTGAGCTCAAGAATGCTCCTGAGTTTGGGTCTCTCTTCTCAGAGTTGTTGGAAGTCTTGATGCCCATAACAGTTTCCTTCATCTTTCTCACTAAGTCTTCCCTCTGCACTCACTTTAACTCAATTTCCTGACTGAAGTTAATGTGGCCCTCACATCCCTGTGCATTTCCTATCCAGTTCTGTGTTGAACATCATTCAGATTCTGAGTTTTGTCCATTGACCTCCATCCATATAAACCAGCATCTACCATATAACTATGATAGGTATCGATCTTTCATTTTATGCAATATGAAGGTGACTTCCTGTGCTAACATACTAGACAGGGATTCTGAGCTTATGGAACAAACGAAGCATGCGTGCCAAAATGGCTAGTGAGGAGCTAACTAAGGCACCCATGAAGAGGTAAGCTCTACCATCCGTAAATGAAACCTTTAGAGAATATTGAAGGTATAATGTCGCAACGAATGGGGTTGACCCTAAGGAAAGTATGTGATCGATACAGATAAATGTGTAATGCAGGCGGAATGAAACCTACCCTATATGACGGTAAAGAGTACAATACCTGATGAAGAAGTAAAAAAATGCCACAAAATATAAAAATATATGTGGAAAAAGATATCTCTCAAGGATAATTGCATAAGAAAACATCTCTAGGGTACCTATTGTAGTCGAAACGGTGTAAAAATGTTAAAAAGAGGTAAAAGACTATACAAAAAGTGGAAAAAAATCTGTTAAAATAAGTGAAAAACTCATTTTGACCATATCATTTTACTTTTTACCATTTAGAGAGCATTGAGAGCCCTTTTTACCTTTCAAGATTCTGAGGATTGGTACAGGATGCACAGAACCCGAAATCTAAAACCGCTTGTACCAGGTAAGAGACCATTTCCCCTTCTTCAATTTCATCCATAAGTTTTTTCATTTTAGTGATTTTTTTATATTTGAATGTGTTTTTTCTCGATTTTAACCTTGTACAATATTTTACCGCAAATAGATTTTCAATAAAAGAACAAAAAAGATACAATGGAAAATACACACATTACACGGATATTTTTCTCCTGGAAACCCAAACTAGGAAAACCAGCATATTCTATATTCATTCTTGGTGTTACATTGTTTACAATACAATATACATATAGGAGCCAACGACATCCAAAACCCTAACCCAATGACCTAGATTAGTCAACAACCCTAATTCCTTAACCGGAAATAGAAAACCATCGGCAAAAACCATGTGCCGAAAAACTGCCCAATAATGGACACAAAAATTAAGGAGACATGAAAAACGAGGCAAAAATGTGACACATTTCCCGAGGAAAAAAATTCTTGGGGGCGCTCCCCCAAACCCCTTGTGTGTCCGACGCAACGTAGCTTACCCTAGAGCTACTAGTCCAAGGAATATAACATATACCTAGCATTTTTATGGAAAACGGTGATGTTCGTTCATGTGGGTCGCATACATAAAAGGATGTACATGGTCCCTTTTAGTGATAGTCATGTATGTATGCGATTGTCCTAGAAGGAAGTCACATACATCCCCGTAAACCTTCAAAAATTAAATTTTAACCCAAATTTTGGAAAAACAATTGCAGGATAGTGATTAAATGGAGGGAAAGAGAGCATGGAGATGAGGACAATGAGGTCATGGATGACCTGGAGGCTCAAGAATCCCTCTGACGATGAAGATTGAACAAGTTCTTCTATTGTAATGGAATTAGAGCACAACACAGATTGCTTAAGACATTAATAGATTACTGGGAGCCGGAAGCAAATGCTTTTATGATTAGGGGGAAATCCCTGAAGATTGAGACTGATGATATATATTTCCTCATTAGGCCTCCTCATTGAGGTGACATAGTGAACTTAAAAGTAAAATCATACATTGGTCTAACGATAAATGAATGCATTGCTCTATATTTCTCAACTGAGACAGCGAAAGCTGGGAGCCAACTCCCAATAAGGAAAATTGAGAAAATCGGTTTGAAGATCATAGTGTTGGAAATTTCCTAGATTACAGATCAGCATCACTACATCAGCCTTTGAGAGCGACGATGTTCTATGCACAAGAATGTTTGAGGCCAATATTATATGATTCAAGTACCTTGTTGTTGATGTGCATGAAGGCCCAGTTAATTGGATGAAAGCAAGGAAAAATGAAGAACTCCGACTTTGGAAGCCTCTTGTGTTGCTTTTTCTTTGAGACAGTACCCATGATGAGTCCAAGAGTGGACATCCGTCTACATTATGAGAGAGATGGCACAATGGATCAGTGGACCAAGGTACTCCCAGGTAGGGAGGATGACATCTAGGTGATCCTTGGGATGATGCATTTTTTTCTTGGTGGTATTGGAAAGTGGTTTTGATCGAGGATTATCCTTATGCAAGGATCGACTATCGAAACGATCCAGAGATTCTTATTCCTCCGGGAAGTGCCTACATATATATCGGTATAATATTTTTTATTTTTTAACTTATTTTATTTTTAAATATTTATGATTAAAGAAGCAAATGTTTGTGTAGATCAAGATAATAATATGATTGTCTGATCATACAGATGTGGGACCGAGGTTACCTAAGTGATTTCCTATACATGGTCGACGTGGTCGTGATGGACAACCATGTGGAGATGACGATCGAGTATTGTATAACACTCAGAGGAATCTGGAGAGATTGGTGTGCCCGGTGTTGATGATACAGGTTGAATATTTTTCGGAGCAAATGCAACGACATGCAATTGGAGTACGACAGGATTGGGTGTGGCTCTTTCGACATCTAGTCAATGTCATTTTTTATTATGAGAGACATGATGAGGGAAGGGCAGGCCCTCAGGACCATGATTAAGAGATCATGTGTATTTTTGTATTATCAATCTCGATAGAGGATAATCGAGGCTAAAAGGCCTTTTTTTAACATGATCCACTTTTTGTACTTGATGAACTTGTGATAATGTATATATATATATATATATATATATATATATATATATACAGATGATATTTTTGTCTTAGTGAGAATGTGCATATGATTTGATTATATAAAAATATAATTTTGTGCTTTTGTTTCAGCGTGAATGATATAAATGTCAATCTAACATGTAGTTCGCAAATGCATCACATAAATAATTATAAATTCTCAGAACATGAACATAAGTAATATGATCGAAGCAATGCTCCAACAAATGTACCTGAAGGAAACGACAACATATCATAGGGTTGCAAACACAATATTCGTCGTTTAGTTGGGATACCACGAACTGAGTGTCTAAACAAACTTTTAAAGGCTAATTGTGATGCACAATGGCGTCACAAAGCAGTTCTATAATAATGCTATATCCATCCACTTTATTGGTGGAAGAATCAAGACAAGCACCTCCCAAAGCAACGAATTGACCCGCAGGTGAATAAATCATCCAAGTGGAGGAAGCCATGTTTCGATTGTGACAGAGAGCACCATCAATGAACCCTACAAACGTCGAAGAATCCCGTGACATCTGCCAACCAAGAAGAAGCACCATAATCACCATTAACACAAACAAAGATATATTCTACCAGTAAATACAACAATGTATAAAATTTACAAGAACACCTAGCGTGAAGGATTAAGCATATTACTTCTTAATATAGAGCCCAATTATGGGCTCCAAAAGTGCATTCCCTTCAAATCTCCTAGCTCATAGGATCCTTTATGCATAGCATGTCTTGTAATGAATGGGCCATGCCACAATGTATTGAACTTACCTACCCCCAAGAAGGCTTTATCCTGGTCATAGACCGACACAAGGTCACCTTCAAAGAAGACTCTGGGGTGCACGGATTTGTCATATTGACTCTTAACCCATCTCTTACGTGCCTCATTTGTGGTGGCATCATCACGACACTTCTCATAGGATGCTCCAAATGGACAAGGTGTGCTTCTAACTAAGAAGAGTCACGTAGGAGCTCTACAGTTATCTTAAGTGAAGGGATTTCACATTCAATCAATAACACTTTCTCCAATCCATGAACAAGTTGGAATGGGGAGAAACTAGTAGCAATATTAACTACAGTTCATTATGCCCACAAAGTTGGGTATAGAATGATGTGCCAATTGGTTTACTCACCTTAAATATATGTTGGAGAATGGTTTTGGGAGACTCATTGACAACCTCAACTTGGCCATTCTCTTGCAGGTAATACAGAGATGAGTGCTCCTTCCTAAAACCGAATTTCAATGCTAGCTCTGGCATCATCTTATTCTGGAAGTGACTTCCATGGTCAGTGAAAATATATTTCGGAACACTGAATCGAGTAATGACTTGATTGAAAATAAAAACACGACAGTTTCACCATCACTCAAAAAAGTAGGCATGGTCTTCACCCACTTTGTGAAGCAATCGATGACCACGATGATGTAATGATGCCCCCTAGCCGAAGGTGGGTGGCATGTCATAAAATCAATGCCCCACTTAGTTAAATGGTCAACGATGATGACTAGAAAATCGGAGCAGGGTGTCCATGCATTTTATGATTAAAAACTTGACATTGATGACATTTTTGACCGCCTTTATACAATATTTTAAAATTGTGGGTCAAAAACATCCAACACACAAAATTTTCTGGGTTGTTGACAACCCATAGAGATGACCTCCACATGCTCCATTATGAGTCATTAAAAAAAAACTCTACTTCTTCTTGAGTGACGCAATGATGTAAAATCAAGTCCACACCATTGTGATATAATATATCCCCAACGATGAGATAATTTTTTTCTTGGTGGTGAATGCGTCGTCGATCTTCTCTTGAATAATGTGGGGGGAAATTCAGGGTCTGGAGATATACAAGAATGTCTCCATACCAAGGATCGGTAGAAGATATTATAAATACATATTTGTCTGCAAACGAGTCTTCAAACAGTTCTTCTTCATCTTCCCTTGGAAAATATGACATCAATTCCACAAAGACAAGTGACTTTTTACACTTTGTTGAAGCGAAGTCTAAGTCAAATTATTGTAAAACCACAATCCATTTGTTGTATTTTTTCGCTGATGATACGACGATTTAAGACATTCTAGAAAGGATTAACTTCTACAATAACAATATTTTTATGGAAGAGAATATAATGTTGAAGTCTTTGGACAACATGGATAGTTTCCAGAGCTAGTTTCTCAACATGCGAGTATCACAACTCAGCGTCAACCAAACCATGAACCAAGTAATAAATGGTGTACTTGAAAAGCACATCATCTTCTTGTACTAAAACCATACCCATGGTCGAATCAGACATTAAGGAATTTTTTAAGGAATCGAAAGATCTTTGCGCATAATTGTCCCATTCAAATGGGACCCCATCCCTCATCAAACATATGAAACCCTTAGTGATCTCATCATAGTTAGTAATAAAATGACGAAGAAAATTTTATTTTCCTTGTAGACTTCAAAGTTGATGTATGGTACATAGGGGATGCAACTGAACTATTGTCTCAACCTTCAAAGGTTCCATAGTGATCCCTTTATTTGACACGATAAAACCAAGGAGACGCCCAGAAGTGACACAAAAATTGCATTTTTTCAGGTTAATCCAAATGTGATAAAAATGACTTCTATGAAACACACGATAGAGGTGATCCAGATGATCGAATCTACAATGGGAATGAGTAGACAAATAATATAATATATGCCTCAATAATATGTTTCATGTTGTGGAAGGAAAAAGTAATGGCCTACTGGAAAGTGGCACCAACATTTTTAATATAAAAAAGGAATCTTCTGGTAGCAAACGTTCCCCAAGGAAAAATAAATGTGGTTTTATGTTCGTCCTTGGGTTTAATTTGGATTTGATTATAGCCCGAGACTCCATACATAAAGGAGAATATCTCACTACCCGCACATTCATCAATAATATGATCGATAAATGGTGTTGGAAAGTTTTCTTTGGGACAAGCCTTATTCAAATCCCTAAATTCCATGCACACATGGATGGTTCCTTGCTTCTTGTTAGCTAGAACAGGGTACAAAACCAATTATGTAATAGGAACTAGGTAGATGAAACCGACTTTAAGGATTTTCTCTATCTCAACCTTTATGGTCGTTGCCTTCCTAAGATTGATCGGTCTCAACTTTTGTCGAATAGGCATAACATTAGGGTAAGTCTTTATTTCATGTTCAATAATTCGAGGGTCTATTCTTGGCATTTCTTTGTATGACCAAGCGAAAACGTCGTAAAACTCCTTAAACAAAGCAGTGTAATCTTGTGTTTCTTCAGGAAAAAAATCGACACCAATGAACATATTTTCCACGACATCAGGATCCTTTGATATGTTGATAGGGATCATTTCCAAAATAATTTCCATGTTTCCTTCAACATAAATACCATTTTTTACTAAAGGGTTCATGGTCCTATCAACATTGTCGCTCATGTGGACTCGAAACTCTCGTCTTTCAATGTGATCTATCTCCAGAAGGAAATAATATTGATGATGTAGATCATCCCAGGGCCTCTTTGGACCCGTCATTGCGTCTAAAATAGCCTCTTCTGAGGGAAATATTTTTTCAAGACAATCTAGATAATAAGAATATTTAACCACCCAAATGGGTGTTGGAATATCATCAACTTCCTCTGCATGAATAGGAGTTTGACATGGGTCTACAATGGCCCTTTGAATGGACCGATAAGAAATCTTGGATGTATAAAAAGGCTTTTCCATTTTTGCATGCTTAAGCTCTTCTACTGAGTCAGACAAGGATGATAGAATCCAAGGGTCCTCAAAGTATGTCATCCAAAACTGGTGCACTTGGGATATAGGAGTCGATGAGCTCGATCTAGCAGGAGTGGAGAAAATGCATGAGATTGGTGTTGGTATGTTAAAAGTTCCCATCAATTCAGAGTACATTCCAATGCCAATACTTTTGGTCATTGCTCGAGAACCATCTATTAATGAGACAATAGATCTCGGTCACATTGTTGGATCTGCATGACTGAAAGACAACTGGTCAATAGTCACAATTTTTCCTTCGTGATGAAAATAAATAACCTGGAAAACCAAGGATACAACATTAGTCACAACATAGTTCCAACTGCAACCTAGCAAGAGGTTGTAATCGAGAGGAGCGTCGACCAATTCCACTTCAACATATACGGTTTTTCCTCCCAACTATACAGGGGAGGAGGAAAGTATCCCATGGGGATAAAAAGAATGACCATTGAATGCAATCATAAGAGTAGGGAATGGAGAAATCTTTAGAGAGATGGTAGCTTTCCAATAGGATAGCAACATTAGACACGTAGATGCTCTGTCATCAATCATTTTCCTAAAAAACTTCTTCTTGGAATAAACCACTGGAATTTGAAAAGTGACATGATAAGGGAGGCACGGTTTGAAATTAGAAGGGTCAAATGTGATGAGATGTGATCTAGAGGCATCTGTAGCCCCAATAGTTGACAATAATGTACTCCATTACGCTGAGAAACTTTGGGGTACCTCAAGAGAGGACATTGTTAGCACTCTGTAAATTTGTTTGGCTGAGAAAAAAAATGACAGAGGTAACCTACAGACCAACTTTAAGACCAAAAACTAGCCTTTCCGACCTAGAGAGGGCTCTCTTTGAGACTTAGTCTCTAATAGATAATGACATTATATTGTTGGCTAGGTTTATTGTGTTTATGAAATGTTTCTGGTTTCGTTGGCAAGGAAATACATAACCTTGGGCCATGGAGTCAACTACCTGAAAGCGAGAGAAATAAATGAATTGGTAAATGAAACTTTGAGATGACAAAGGCTAAGCGGGCAATGGTCTTTCGGTTCAAATGTCATTGCGTGTGGTGAAAGAAAAAATACGTAAAGCGACTCAGACCACCATTGAAGATGAATTCTAAATTACTTGGAAGAAAACACAGGAGTTTAAATGGTGAAGTCTAAAGCATCGCACAATGAATTCTATAATTATTAAACGTTCCATTTTAAACAGAGTAAAGGTGTGAATATACAGAAAACAAGAAGTACATACATAGACAAGATCACAATACATCAAAACACCACCATTAGAATATTTTTGTCATAGCCTCAGGACTTTTGCACTGTATTTCAATCGAGTTCAAAGATTACATCAATAGTCTATTATCTACACTACTTTTCCAACCAACCTGACTTAAATTGAAAAGATAGAATATATAGAAAAAACTATGTCGCTTGGGTTGCCATGCCTCAAACTAATACTCTTAGAATTTCGGTTCTGGTTATTCCCTGCCAGATGACCTTTTGAATATAACTTAATAAGAATGGAAACCCAACTGCACCCAATCATGTCATAACCGACGTCTTTTTCATGATTGTGCGGTCATCATTAAGATTCAATCATTAGGAGGTGATGCATCGATGTTTCTCCTTTGAGTGGTTACCTGAATGATCGAGCACACTGTTTGAGATCTGCCACCCAATGTAACGGGTTTTGGTTACTTCCGTGTGATTGTTGGCTATGGTATGCACGAGGTGAGTTGGTGTGGTGGGTATCTATTGGTTGTCGCTCGTGCTTTGTAGGTGGAAACGACGGTCGAGGGAGCCACACACCTCTTTCAATACTGTCATGTGTTTCGCATACACTTGTCCTCCTCGACAGGTAGGTTTACAACATCTACATGACGAATATCTGCCGCGTGGGTTCCCATCAAACTTCTTGTTTCTCAACAGGAAATAGGAAATGAGGGGAGAAAAATTACATGCCACGTTCAAAAAGAAAAAAATGAGGTCAGGTCAATCATACCTCTGGCCTCACCTACAATCTTAATACTCTAAGTGTTTTCCCAAGAGACCACTTTCGTATTTTCAGATTCTTCACCTGTCTCCGCAAGACAACATTCCCTTTTAGCTTTGTTTGAGCACTGGAAAGAGTCACACAAACGTTTTCCATGGTCGGTCCACATTAATTGAAGTGCTCTGCGATTCTTTCCTCTGACATCCTCTGTTCCTCGCGCGACTGAATGATCACGTCTTTCACTTCTCTAAGTTGTCTTTTGAGCCAATTTGCATTCCCTTCTCAGCTCTGTGACGATGTTGTTTCAACAGTCTTTTTTGCTAATTGATTTCTCGATTCTTTGTTCTCTTGGTATAATTTCAAAATAGCGAGTTGCACTTGCTTCAGTTGTTGCGAAGGCTCCTAAACCTCCATGTTTTCAGTGCCCAACCTTCTTCATATTTCATTGATTCCCCGGCTTCAACCTTCAATAGGTTCCAGCTGAATATCGCACATGAGTAACTTCTCAGCAACAGATTGGGTGTGTGGTTCGTTGGGAGCTTGGGTCTCCTCAAGTTTCTTGATAAGCCTTGGCTTGCTTCTTTTCTGGGGTACTGGTTGTTGGGATGACAAGACTTCTATTATCTTTCCTTTTCCTGCATCCTCCTCCATTCTTGCCCCCGCGCTGCGAGATGTTGTTTCCCCCGTGGGTAGAGGGAGATCTCCTTTGGGGTCCCTGGGGATGATGTCTGAAATTAGAAACAAATCCCAGTCTTTGTCCAACTGTCTCAATTCCTTGACTACCAACAACTTGATCAACAATATATGGAATAAGTTCGTCCTCGGTTGGTTTTCTTCGGCTTGGACGTTGTCCACCATTCCTCCTAGGATTTGGTGTAAGAATAAAGGTAAGTTCAAAGGCCTTTTCCCTATCAAATGCATCAGCAGCCTGATGTGATGTGGGTATATTATGTCAGACCTTATTTCATAGGTGAAATACTTTCTAATCACCTTTAGGAGCTTCTGAAAAGGCTCCCATATATACCGAATCATAATGCTCTCTCTGATTTTTCTGTTCATGAAGTTTGGATTGATAAATTCTTCATAGCATAATACGTCTAAAGGCATGCCCTTAAACCACCTTTCACCGTGCAGAGGGATCTTTGTTGAGACTAATACAGTTTCCTCGGTTACTTGGAATGTGATTCATGTAATGATCGTGCAGAACCCATTAAATATGAGAGTGAACTGTTCAACTAGTTTCGTGTTGTATCCTTGGGTTTTCTCACAATAGCACATACATCCAACCTGTTCAAAATATGCCCTGACATTAGGATCTTCATCAATTAACGCCAAGTCCTGAGGTTCGGGCCTCACAGCTTTTCCACTTCGTGCCTTCTTCCTTATGTCATGGGATGTTGTCATGATGCAAATGTGTATTTGTTTCACGCGCATTAATGAAAGATGACACCCTCTTCCCATGGAAAATGGAGAATGATATACTTCGCAAAGATTTGTCGGAGTAGCAGTGGAGAAAGTTTCGCACGACAAGAAAAAACAAATCTAGGAGTTTACTGCATGGTCGTCGGGCGCTGTGAAAACTTTCGTGATAGAAGAAGGTCGATACTGTGATAAATGAAAACAGTAGGCTCGTCACAGTAGGGAAGCATGACATAAAATTTTGGCATGGTGGCAAGTGTTGATTGAAAACGTCAACGAAGTTTCGCCCGCAAAGTGTTTCTAAAGCGTATTATTATAAAAACTAAATAATACTAGTAGGTGGGACCCCCTTGAACTATTGGAAAGAAAATCTGTGCATTTTTTATGTTGAGATGATGTGCGACATGACTCACATGGTTGATGAAGATCTTGTTGGTATTGGTTATAAATCAAGCTTATGAAGGGTTGATTCCTTATGTTACTACAACCTTTGTTATTCATTAATGTCATTATTGTATGTTCTTATCTCACCTGCATAACCAACATGTTAGTGAAATTATATGAAAGGCAAAATACTATAACAAATGCAAAGAAAAGGGAACTAGTTCTGCAATACCACATGCGAATAATTTGAAGGAAATGTGAAACAATTGCTAGGGGAAAATTGTAAAGCTATCCTAACTATACTACCTGCATGAAAAGACTTGATGATTATTGCTAAAATCTAGCTAGCAAGTAAATGGTTATGAAATTGTGATTGAATTACATGTTTAATATGCATATGGTTGAAATGTTGGTGGCGCATTTGGCAAGGTGATAATGCTAATGGTTATGCAATGCTTAATTGAATTATGTGGTCGATACACATATGGTATATTTGGATAGATGGAACATCAGTGGGTCATTTGAAAAGGTGGTGAACGTTAATGGTTATGTGATTTTGTTTGAGTTATATGATGTGAAAAGGGATATGGTGATCATGCTACTGGCTTTTAATGTGGTGATGGTTTCGATACATGTTTGATTAGTCGTGTTAATGGAGAATTTGTTGGCATGTACTAATGAGTTAATGAGATGTGGGTTGAGGCGATGTGCATTTACTGCATGCCACCTTTACTCTTCCCGTTGGCCACCACCCTAGTCGGGCTATTGTTTGATCTTGTTGTTGTGTTATGCTCCAAAATTTTAGCAGGGAGGAACCGCTCGGCCAACTCTCATTTTAATGAATTTGATTAACAAGTATGTCCTTTTTTTTGGCCATTCATGACTTCCCTCTGGTTATGAAATGATTATTGGCTCAGGTGTATGGGTTTGTGTTTTCCTGAGAATTGAAACTATGCAAAATTTTGGTTCTTGAATGAAGAGTGGATGGTTCTTCTTGTATTATTTTTGAGTTCGTAGAGGTTATTGGTCTTCCAGGTGATAGCTCTTTGTTACCACTACTGGTTTAGTTGGAGGGTTTTTATTTAATTCTTGGGTAGATAGCTATCTTCACGCACTATCACTAAATCCATTCTTTGACTTTCTTGGGTTTAATGGTCGAAGGTTTCTGCATCACTATGTTGTGTTTCACTTCGACATTGATTGTTTCCACCGCTAAGGGTCATGAAGTGAGTGTTATGTTCTTAACTCGGCCCTATATTCACCTCGGTATTGTGGTAGTTTGGACGAAGAACACGAGGGTTATACCCTACATGCATTAAATAAATTGTCTGGCCGAATGAGAGCCTCCCCTTTTTTTTGGGTCCCCTGTCATGGATTGTTACCTATCCACAAATGAATCATGTCTCTCTCTGTGTGCACACCCTTGGCCTTGAAATTTCCACCATTACGAGGAGTTGGCTCCGTTCCCTGGTGTTGGCTACAGAGTAGACACTTAACCCTCTAGTCTCGAATTTTGTAAAGAATATTGTCATGTCTGCCAAGTTGCTACACGTTATCGTGGATCGAATGTATGGTCGATTACTTGTGAATACGAATTCGCCTAGTTGGTCATATGGCAGTCCTATTGTTTTAAAATTGATTTATTGCATCTGTGATGATAAGGATGAACCCTTCGTTGCCAATTTCACTTTCAAAAGACATAGCCACCCTCCTTATGTTAATAGCTCAGTATTGTTACTAGAAAGGACCTCTGCCTCGATTCGATTGGATGTGTGGGTAGGCATAGCTACCACAACTTGTTCGGTTGATTGAGTTTCCACAACAACGGTGAATTGTTTGGTTGATATACAATCACTAGTATTTGCACTAATAATTTTCGGATGATAATTGGCATTGGTTACAAATGCTTGGTGTTCCTCACGCATGTCGCGTTGTGTGTATGGTATTTTGCAAAATCATTATTGGACTGGGTAACTATAGAACGCATATCCACTACATCCTTGTGCTTGTTGGTTGTATGGACCTAAGTGTGCACATCATAAGCGATAACAGTGTGACTAAATCAAAGAAATCTTATATTAAATCGATGGCTCAGCCAATATGTTCAGTGATTACCATGACTGTGTGCTTGTTGTGCTAAGTGGAAATGTTGCACTGTGGAGTTTTGTTAGTTGCACACTGTGTGTGGTATGGATAGCTTCCTTTTCATACTCAAGGATACCCACCGAGTTTTAAGAATGTTATATATTGCAATCAACCACTGGTTAAAGAAATCATGTTGTTGATGACAGTCATGTTGGATAGGTGGTCCAGCTTTTAATTGACATTGAATTTATTTTTTTTACAGTGGCAAAACTACATTGCCTGGGAAAATTACCCTATACATAGCTTGTGTCTAAATGGTGGTTGTTGGTTGTATGATTAATTTTCATTTCGAGGGTGGCAATTTGGTCTTGATTATTTTGGTTACTGCATATATTTGTTAACGAATCTCATTGCATTTTGATGGGCTCTATTGCAGTAATAGTGACTTCATTATTATTTTGAGAACATGACTTTTGAGTATAGTTGTGGATTGAAGAAATGCATGGGTAGTGGTTGATTTTGATAATTATAGATTGGAAATGGGTATTGTTCACAAATTGTTATGAAATGTAGAGTGTGTGAATGAAGGGAACAAAACCTCTTGCAAATTGTATAGGATGTTCGTTGTTTTGTGATGGCACTATGTGGGACATTTGATTTTGAACAATGAACTTGTTAAATACACATAAATTATTATTTAGTCAAGTGATTGATGGTTGATGCATCTCCTTTCACAGAATGTTTTATGGATCACTCAATTAATTCCATGAACAGTAATCGTCCTTCTTCCCTTCCATTATTTCACTTTCCTCTAATTACAAACCCCGTCACCTCCCATCTTCCTTTTTCACTCCCTGTTATGAGATTGATTATAGTCAAGAGAATTTTTGTGTTAAAATGGATGAAAGTGACAGTGTCTTTTGTGGATTGCAATGAGGCTTTATTGGTTTTCTTTAGAGTTTATTGTTGTTGTCATTGAGCAGTGACCATGCTTCTCCCCTTTCATTATATCATATTTTTGCTCAATACAAACCCCTCACATATCCCAGAACCCTGTTTCACCCCCCTGCTCATTGATTAATAATAAAACAATTTGTATGGATTGGATTGCATGAGTCTGATACATTCTGAGCCAAATCTATTTCATATTTTTAAGAGTTGTCGTGTATGGCTATTTAAAAGACTATTTGCTAATCGATCACACATGCAGGATGAGTTTTTTCAGTTGAGGAAGAAATGGCCGAGGAAACAGAGGTAGAGGTAATTGGAACTGAGGCCCAAGAAGGCTTAGGTTCTCCATACATTTTGACGTTGATTCACAAGAGCTTGGCCAATTGTTTCATGTTGTATTCTTCAATTGGATTGGGCAGGGAATAGTCCAACCTAGGCCTAAAAGGCCTCCTTTCCAAGCCCCACAAGCACCTGATATCCTTTTACCTCCTCATGTTTCATTACAACCCGAGGTCCCTGAAAATGATGGATGGCAAGAGACTATCCACCCGACAGTCTCCCAACATCGTGGCTGGCCCAACTTGTCTTTGCCTTCTCCTCCACCGGTTAACCCCATTTCCCAAGATTCCCCTAACCACTCTCCATTGCAATCCTCCCATGCTAGCAAGAGATTGAAGATTGAATCCCACCATGCACTTGATAAAGGAAAAGCCACTGCAGCCCCTTCCTCACCCTCCAATGACTCTGACAAATCTGTATCTTCTTGGTTGCATTTGAGGGACAATTGTTCCCAGGTGATCAGCGAGATTAGGCCTGAGGGCTCTGCACAGCAAAAGGAAAACTAAGGAAAATCAAGAGGTGACAACAACAATCAAGGAAGGGTTGCATCACAGACTGGGAAATATGGTTTTTGAGTTTTATTATATCTATTGTTTTATGACAATTGACTTCAGGGATCTTTGGACAACATGTTTATTTTGGATATATGAGTACTATTTTTGAAATAATTTCAAATTTCATAAGTTTAAATTGCCAAAAGTAAATATGTTGATGGGAGGCACAAGGAGGTATGTTTTGCTTAACTAATGGTTATGTTATGATTGTTATGATTGTTATGAACTAAAGGGAGTCACAAGGGGTTCCACCTACTAGTTATTATTCATTTATTACCCTTATTATAATTATTACTCTTCCCCCTAACTAAAGTTAGTTGAGTCTTTTAATTAACTTAACTAATGAATTGGTTCAACTTCTTCAACCAATTTTAACTTGTTAAAAGAAAAAGGAAAGGGAGAAACAAGGGGAGAATAGAAGCATAAGCATGCTAAGGTTTGATCTTTGAGTTTGTGTTGAGATAGTTCAGTTTTCATTCATTCATATATTCATCAAAGCCTAATTCTCTTTTGTGATAGTAGGGTCTTATTGTAGACAACAATATTCAGGGCTGAATCAAATCATTTAGACACTTGTTTTTCAGAGGTGTTGATCTATCTTTGATAGTCTGTGTAGACTTGTCTGTTTGTGAATTAATTTTCATGATTGATAAAGGCTATTGTGCAGAGTTGAGTGGGCAACAATCTGTGGCAAGCTGATCCAACTTTAAGAGTTCAGTTTTGGTTTTCTGTCAAAGGTCCTTTTGTATGTTCCATCGAGGATGTCTAAGTTTGACTTTGGTCCAAGATTTATGTATGAGATTTTGTAAAGAAAATGACTCTTTGGTGATTTGGAATGAAATAAAGGATTTCTTTATGTCTCATCTATATTGATTATCATCTTGGTGTCTTTACTTATGTTCTCATATTATTTCAGAAACTGTTATATTCAGAAAATTACATAAAAAGTGAATTTCCAGCAAGCTTTTTGTTGATAAAAGACTAGCCTAAGCACTCGTAATTAATACTTGTGAGTTAGGATATTATTTTTTTTGGCTATAAACATAAGGTGATATTCCCATTTACTTTTCTTTAGCCAAGTAAAGTATGAAAATGCTTGAGTAAGATCAATTCATATCTTTTCCTAAACATTTATTTGGCCACCATACTGGGGAGATCTTCGATATCTCTCTGGTTAAAAAAACTATCTTCGATTTTTCATCGATACATCTTTCTTTTCTGAAATTGATTCTTTGATTATTTTGCTATTAATGATTGTTCCTGTTGCAAGGCTGCCCAATATTGATCTCGGTCTTCAAGACCAAACCAGCATTGCTTTGAACCTATTTAACACCATTCTAGACACTGCCAATACCCATGCCGAACTTAACCATTCTTGGGAAATGATTGAACGAGATATTAGTGCTCAAGAACAATTGGAGGCTAGACATAGACAACCTAGAAATCAACAGTAACCTTTTGTTTCTTCAGTTTTGGCCTTTCTTGCATGTCCTTAGATTCTCGTGCTTCTAGAAGAAGAAGAGGCTTGTCACCTGAAATCAATCCTATTGCTGAAATAGGAAGAAGAAATGTAGTTTTATCTGTCCAACAAAGTGCTCTAAGGAGGAATTTATATGATTCATCCAGCTCATCTTTCTTTCCCTCATATATCATCCACAAGATGGCATCTAGTGGTGGCTCTAGTGGCACTGGGAGTGTGCCATATTCCCAATATTCATCGTCATAGGTTATTGGTAGCTTGTACAACCATCATATCCTGGTCCAATCTACTACAAACCCCACCAAAGTCATTAAGAAGTATGGGATTTTCCAGTTCGAAGAGGATGCCACAACCACACCATGGCATGTGTCCTCTCCTCTTAACCTAGCACCTGCTACTCACCCACTTCAGAAGTTTAAAGAGCACTTGCCTAGGTTTTCAGGAAATCACACTGTTAGTACTAACAAACACCTAGCGGCATTTTCTAATGCTTGTCATAACATAGGGGCCAACGACAATGACACCTGCATGCGCTTGTTTGTCAATTCCTTGGAAGGTGTTAGCGATATTTCTTGTCTCGGGATTAGGCGTACCCGGGTCTGCAGTTTGCATGGGAAGCACCCGAGCATAACATGAGAGAATCTCGTTTTGTAGCAGCAAGTCAAGCGAGTGATCGAAGTTTTTCCATCGGCGGCCGAGATCCATCCATAGAAGCGGATCGATGGCCAACGGATTTTTGGGGCCAACCAGTTGCCCAGGGTTTAGCAAGGGGAAGCGCCATGGGTCAAAACGAATCTGGACCGTCCGATCTTGGGACATGTGGCAAGCCTGTCGGCATATCGCATATCGGGGTTTTGAGGAGCAGGCACCCCTCGTTTCATGCATTTTGAAACCCCGAACCCCGAATTCCCGATAGCGCCCAGAGTTGGGCCCATGGTTTTGGTGCCTGGTCATCAAAGAAGCAGGCCTGGAGGAGGGGCACTTATATTTGTCATTCAGCCACTCGGGCCCCGAAGCGTTGAGCTAAATCTCAGAAGGGGGGAACTGTGCTCTTCAGACTCCAGTTCGACGTGGTCTGGATCCCGTTACCTGCTCGGAATGGATAAAGAAGAGAGAGGGTGGGTGAAACCTCGCATCACTCATTTATTGCAGAGTATGGAGGTCCCGGCTGAAAGTCTACCCGGGAGGGTCCCTTGTACTGGTTCTCTTCAGGAAGGCCAGGCCGAGTCTTCAACTTGCTAGAGGAACCTGCACACACCAATTCAACATTCAAAGGGCTCAGCTACCCCCTGGCGTGAGCCATGCTGAATTAAAGAGGTGTATGATAGGGGAACAAAGGACAGATTTGATTGAGGAGACGTCACCCATTGAAAGTTCTGAGACACCTCTACTGGGCGAAATGAAGGGAGGAGTATATGTAGGCATTTTTGCCATTTTCTAATCATCAATGGTTGAGCAGAGCTCCCTACTGTAATGTTTTAGCAGCTATTCTAGCTTTCAGCTTATGCATCTGTATATGAGATTTCTTGTTTTATGACAGACAGTTCTTCTTACTCCGTCTAATTTTCATCTTATGCTAAGAGGGTTCGTGAACGACTGACTCGCGCGAATTGTTGCAGTTCTGTTATGATAAAGGATTTATTATTACATAATTGTGTCCTCTGGCTTTGCATTTGAATGCAAGCCGATCTTGTGTTTAAATGCCTTCTTCTACAGTCTGTTAGAAACCTGTTGTTTATAACAGACCTCTGCTTTCCTCTTGTACAAGTCTTCCGCCTGTTCACCCTTTACTACAACTCACTGTCTGAAATTTATGCAAGACCTCACTTGCTCATGCATACCTGGCCTGGTTTCAGAGTTGGAACGTTATTGTTTTGAGTTTCCCTCCATTCGATCACCCATCTATAAACAATCGTGACATAAAACTGATGGGCATCGGGCTCTGCTCCTGCTAGCAATCCAGGAGTGACTTCCGTGGCCAACATTTCTGGTGTCGTTGTCGAGGACAAAGTTAAATATTTTCCCCAAGATTGACGACAACGATTAACTTATTATGAAGGTGCATCAGATATCAGAATTTTCAAGATTGTTGTTGTGCACCTGGCGACTCCATTGTGACGACTCCGTTGGGGAGAACCTGCTCTATCAATTGTGGCTTTCAAAGGCAGACACATGCGATCTCATCCACAGCTGCCCCTAGCTACACCTGAAACCGATCCAGAGGTGGTTCTCAAAAAAGGAAAGGCCCCTGAAGAAGAAGCTTCCACCGCCGAAACATGTAATCTGCCATCTCCTACTGTAAGAACTCTGTTTTCTCCTCCTCAGTTTCTCAATAGACCTCCTTCAGAAGTTTCCCGTTTCCTGAATTTTGGGAGTGTTCCTGTTGAGTTTTCCCCTCCTGGTCTGGGATTGGAGGGAGAAATCCTTGTCACTCCCCTCTCCTCTGAAGTTGTACCTTGGCGTAGGCCCACGACCACAGAAGATTTCCCCACTCCTGCACAAGGAGGATCACCTGCTAACTTGAGCTCGTTAGCTTTCTCCTTAAATCCTCTCTTGTTTCCCACTCCCATTAAGAACTCATCCCTAGTATCCACGTTCCGAGTTCCTTCTCCTCCGAGTTTCCCTTTACATAATATCCATATGGCCAGAGCAAATCCCCCTATGACCACAATGGAGGCCATCATAGCCGCTAGGTATGCTCCTCTTGTATTACCACAGCTGTTGTAGGAAAATCTCCCTGCGGACAGGTAGATTGCCTCTAGAGCTTGACCTTAACTCTAGACAGAAAATGCTTAACATGGACACTGACTTCCTTTCAAATCTATCTAAACTAACACATGAGAAGGAAGGATGACAGAAGTACTTGTTTATCGACGCTTGTCCCTACACGCTCCGAGTTGCGCTCCAATCCTTTGCTCCTCGCTGAGTTCTGCGGACAAAACAAGATACAACCGCTTCCTACTCTATTGATATTAGCTTGAAAACAGATCTATCAATTAATGATAAGTTCATGTGACATTAGACACAAACTAGAAAGAAACAGGCCAAGCGTGTCATATTTATGAGAATAACGACAACAATACTTACAATCGTAGATGCGAATGCGACAGCTTCGTCAAGTCCCCTTCGTCTAACTCTTGCCTGAAGGCTCCACAATCTGGATAACAGCAGCTTCATTGATCACTCCCCTTTGGCTGACTGTGAGTTTCCTCCAAGATCATAAGTTTCATATCTTCAATTCTTCCCCCTTTCCACCATCACAGAGCCTGTTTATATAGGTTAAGAGGAGCTTAACCTCTTGAGTTATCTTTAGAAAAAGTTGGGAACCTTCTCCTTAGATAAGGGATCTCTTGATGAAACCAAGAATTCGAGCACAACTGCCTCCTAATCTCGAAAGATCGTCCCCTTATTCTCCTCAACGGGCCAACTACTGCCTCAGATTAGGCAGCGCTCCCTTAGAAGGGGCATCAAGCGCTGTAACGCTCCCTGGTAAGCTTTAGGGAAGCACCAACACTCTCAAGATGAGCAGTGCTCCTTCAAAGGGGGTTGGGGAGCGTTATAACGCTCCCTAAAGCCTTGTAGGGGAGCGCCAGCGCTTCTGGGGCTGAAGTAGGGGAGCGTTCCCCCTCAAAACCTTTGTTTCAGGGTTCCTTTCAAGTGTCAAGAGTTATTTGACTTCAGTAAACCATTTCTCCTCCTTCAAATCAGTCATGTGAGATGTTGTAAGTGTCTCTTTTAGTGTCGTCAACATGGTAGTATGTCTGAACATCATTTGCGACACTAGTGACCAACTTGCAACACTTGCGAAAGTTGTAGGGAAGATGCGACACTTATGACGATTGAGAGGGACATGCGACACTTATCCAGCTAAGCAATTTTGACGTGTAACAGAATGCCCCCCAAAGTATGAAGTTAGAAGATGCCAACTGATAACTGAAATACTTAGTAGATGTCCAAGCAAGGGTATAGACTCAGAGAACCTAACGGAAGCTGCACACAAACATCCAACAAATATCATGACACATTTCAAAACCCAAGGCAGGCATACCTATGCTTGGGTGATCAAGACTTAGTAGGATATGGCCGCCATAAAATACACTGCGGATCCATAATTGTATTGATAAAAAGGTATAGCCACCAAAGATACAATGTGGATCTATACTCTGATGACTCGGACTGATCGTAGCCACAAAAAATACACAGTGGATCTACGAGATGACAAGACATAGCCACGACCAATACAAAGTGGATCTATGTAACAGTGTATGTGTTCTTTGTCCAATGTAAATTCCTTCGCAGCCTGGGCAAATCATATATCAAAGTGATGGCTCAACCCAGGGTCTTCTTACCAATCCCAATATGGTACGAATCTGACCATGTGAATGGATGTATTGATGTCAAACATGGCAGAAACCACTTGATTACCGGTCAATGGTGTGAACCGTTAACAAGTGCGAGGGAGATCATCATTAATGTCAATGATTCCCAAGGTACCCCAGTACATTCCAGCGAATGTGAATGCATGAGCTGAGGTCGAACATCTGTGGAATCATTCGATCAGGGGTCAATGATGTAAACCCACTGTCGAATGTGAGGAGGCCTGCCATTGAGGCATGCAGGTCCCAAAGTACTAACTGGTTTCTAAGTCTGATTCCCAGATAATGTGTTGGAGTCGACAGGAATAGACTCGTTGAGGGAGGGCCTTGATATATCCCCCATCAACGACATGAAACGGACATGGAGATGTAATTGGTATACCAAATGGACATGGACTGACACTGGTTTTGAGGCAAGATATCTGGGATGGCTGACTCTCGAGGCAGATACTTCCCTTGAACACTGAGGCACAACAACAAAACATGACATGGACCAAAACTATGCAATGGATACTGTGACTTGCGTCGGGTGACCCAAAGGAGTGAAAGGAAACTCAAAGGATTGGCTCAGTGCAAAGGTTCAACGGATTATGATATGTGCAGATGTCAAAGTGTCGTGTTCAAGGGCGACTCTAAGAAGTGTTGGATGATGTTCTCAAGAGACTGCTTGGCTTGCTCCTTTCAATTTTTCCCCCATCCAGATAGATGAGTACCTCTTTTTGATTTAATGAGCTCGAGGAGGATAATACATGCTCGATATAACTCACCTTCAGTAAGTCCCTCTTCCTTTGTTTAACGAAACAGAAGAAGTAAGGGTTCGATCCCATATGGGCCTGTCGATGTGTCTTTTAACAAGTCCAAAGACAGAAAACTCGAAGGTTTTTTGGGATTATAGAGTTTGGAAAAACACTTAAAAAAGAACTCTCTCAATTCCTTTTTCGTACAGTAGTCCAACGAGACCAAAAAAGGGTTAAACTATCGCTCGAAAGACGCTCTTTCTGACCTTTTAACAAGTGTGAAAGAAAGCAAGATCACTCGACAATCTTTTCATATTTAGAGAGTCTAAAAAGGGTTTAAAGGAGACTCCAGGGGGGTTCCTTTTTCGTGTGTTGGTATCCGTACGGGTCCGAAAAAGAGATAAAAGTTTACCTGGTTATGTTCTCATATTGTTGAGCTCGAGAACAAACTAAGACTATGCTCATAAATGCGACAAGGTGAATGATTCATTAGAACTGCCAGGAAACCTGCGATGCCAGAAACTACAAACCAGAGTTTAGTGAAGCCATTTACATCATTACAGAAACCCAAAAATGACCATACCTTATAAAAAATGAAATTTTATAAATAACAATTGATTTGAAAATTCATTTACCATTTCATTTGCAAGGATTTTTGGAGTAGTGGAGAATCTCAATTTGAAGCAAATCTTGTTTTTCTCGCTGTTGGAGCTACGATCGATCATTTCGCTCACCGTTCGAACTAGGTAGGTGTTTGAACTAGGTCGCCCCTCTTTGAACCAAATCGGCCTCTTTTTAAAAATTAATAAAATAGGGGGATTCTTTTACAAAAATGTGTTAGAGAAGGGTTGTTAGGATGTCTACACCCTTGCAATCGATTGGACCGATCATTTTTAGTAAAAGAACTCATGAAAATTCTCCCCAAATGCCCACGCAGCCCCCCAAAGTCGTTTTGCATTTCTAACACGTTTTTATCATTATTTGGCAAATATTAAAGGGCGTGGTGGTTAAAAAGAGTGAGTGGTTGCTTTTAGATGACATGGGCATTTTGTTTCATGTTTT
>ML812981.1:104733-138133 GCA_009831015.1 Picea engelmannii | reverse complement strand
GCTCATGAAACTAATCAAAGAGGAGTGAACCAGGTCTGAAACAATCAAGGGATAGAACAAGGTCAATTAGGAGAAAAATCCAAACAAGAAGTTTTGATTCAAGGCTATCTCCCCAGTGGAGTCGCCAGTTTCTGTTGTAGGAAAATCTCCCTGCGGACAGGTAGATCGCCTCTAGAGCTTGACCTCAACTCTAGACAGAAAATTCTTAACATGGACATTGACTTCCTTTCAAATCTATCTAAACTAACACATGAGAAGGAAGGATGACAGAAGTACATGTTTATCGACGTTTGTCCCTGCACGCTCCGAGTTACGCTCCAATCCTTTGCTCCTCACTGAGTTCTGCGGACAAAACAAGATACAACCGCTTCCTACTCTATTGATATTAGCTTGAAAACATATCTATCAATTAATGATAAGTTCATGTGACATTAGACACAAACTAGAAAGAAACAGGCCAAGTGTGTCATATTGATGAGAATAACGACAGCAATACTTACAATCGTAGATGCGAATGCGACAGCTTCGTCAAGTCCCCTTCATCTAACCCTTGCCTGAAGGCTCCACAATCTGGATAACAACAGCTTCACTGATCACTCCCCTTTGGTTGACTGTGAGTTTCCTCCAAGATCATAAGTTTCATATCTTCAATTCTTCCCCCTTTCCACCATCATAGACCTTGTTTATATAGGTTAAGAGGAGCTTAACCTCTTGAGTTATCTTTAGAACAAGTTGGGAACCTTCTCCTTAGATCAGGGATCTCTTGATGAAACCAAGAATTCGAGCACAACTACCTCCTAATCTCGAAAGATCCTCCCCTTATTCTCCTCAACGGGCCAACTAATACCTCAAATTAGGCAGCGCTCCCTTAGAAGGGGCATCAGAGTGTTGTAGCGCTCCCTGGTAAGCTTTAGGGAAGCGCCAGCACTCTCAAGATGAGCAGTGCTCCTTCAAAGGGGGCTGGGGAGCGTTATAACGCTCCCTGAAGCCTTGTAGGGGAGCGCCAGCGCTTCTGGGGCTGAAGTAGGGGAGCGCTCCCCCTCAAAACCTTTGTTTCAGGGTTCCTTTCAGGTGTCAAGAGTTATTTGACTTCAGTAAACCAGTTCTCCTCCTTCAAATCAGTCATGTGAGATGTTGTAAGTGTCTCTTTTAGTTTCATCGACATGGAAGTATGTCTGAACATCATTTGCGACACTAGTGACCAACTTGCAACACTTGCGAAAGTTGTAGGGAAGATGCGACACTTACGACGATTGAGAGGGACATGCGACACTTATCCAGCTGAGCAATTTTGACGTGTAACAACAGCTTCTCAATGCCCTCCCACCAGATGGATACCTAAAGCAACTGGCCAAGTTTACAGGTGAGGGGGACATAGCTATTGAAGAACACCTAGCAGCCTTTTATACTTTCACGGATGATAATGTTATCATGCACGCAGATGTATGGATGAGGATTTTTGTCCATAGTCTCCAAGGAGAGGCTAGAAAATGGTTCAAGGCCCTGCCTCCTAGATCTATTGATGGGATCGAAGCTTTAGATATTACCTTTCTGAGACAGTGGGGAGATAAAAAATATTTCATGTATTACATGACAGAGTTTGGGTCGTTGAAGAGAAAGGAAGGAGAGTCTGTCTCCGACTTCTCCAAGAGATTTAATAAAATGTACCACAGAATCCCTGCGGAGATAAAGCCCTTCGAAGCCTCTGCAAAGATCACTTACTCCAGCGCTTTTGATCCCGATTTCTGCTTATTGCTAAGGGAGAGAAGAGCTGCTACGCTGGCCCACATGAAGGATGCGACCGTGGAGGTAGAATCTAACATATTGGTTGTCAACCGACTCAGGAATGCAGGTGATAGAAATACGCCCAAGAACAGGCATGAAAATTCCTCATCCAGTTCCTCTCCCCTGTCCCATCATACAGATGAGACAACTAAAGCAATAAAATTGCTTGCTGCCAAGATGGAGAGGTGGGAATTAGAGGGGAAGCCCATGTACATAAATCCCCAGAACATTGATAATAGAGGTTTCAGACGACCTGCTAACAATATGCCTCAGGTTTTCTCGAGGGAACAAAGGGGAAAAGATAGAGATGATCAAAGGGTTCAAACCCCCCTCCAAAACAACCTAGTTGATCATGAGGAAAGAGAGGAGATAGACGATTTTGGCCTTGAGATTCACTGTATTGAAGACACTCCCCCTTTTCCCCATTTGACGCAGTCCGCATATGAAGAATCCCTGATGAGCACTCAAATTCATGAGTTGGGGAAAGAGCAAAGGGCTGGTCACACTTCTAACAGATATAATCTCGGGATGAGAAGGAAAGAAGGAGACTTTGACAGCCCAGACCAGCCCCTCATAGCAGAAAGACCTGCTAGACCTGCAGCAGCCGCTACTAAGGATAAAAGAGCTCAGAGCGCTTTGTCAGCAGTCAAAGAACCCATCACCGAGGTAAGGGAAGCTCCTAAGCCCATTCCATCCTTTAATTTTGAACATGAAATTCAAGAGATCAGGATCCCCGTCCCCCTCTTAGAGCTAGTTAAAAACGAAGATTTTAAAAGATCCCTCTCCAAGATGCTACAATCTGAGTCCCCCCAACCCCCCTCTGACTCAGTAAACCATCAAGATGAGATGCCAGCCGTCATGTTAGGCCCTATGGTAGAAGACAGAGATGACTCATCCCCCCCCTTCTACACATCCCTGAACATACATGATAAAGTGCTGCATAACTGCCTCATGGATTCAGGGGCTTCCCATAACCTTATGCCAAAAATAGTCATGGAAGAATTGGGACTGGAGGTGACAAAAACTTATCATGATTTATATTCTTTCGATTCAAGGAGAGTGCAGTGTCTAGGATTCATTAAAGACCTAGTGGTTTCCATGTTTCAGTTGCCCATGAAAAGTGTGGTCATGGATATTGTGGTAGCCGACGTTCCCCCCAAATTCAGTATGTTATTGTCTAGATCGTGGATCAAAAAACTTGGAGGGACACTAGAGATGGATCTCACATACGCCACCATTCCAGTCTTCGGAGGGGAACAAAGGAGATTATACAGAGAAGCCCAGCTAGCCTATAGTGTCAGTGATGAAGCAGACCCTACCAATCACCCCATCTTTGCACTTGACACCGAATTGGGGTCTAGTTTGCTGCAGCTTACCGATGCCCCTGAAAGCTCTTTGCTAATCAGAAAACATCCCAGCCCTGATCATCCGATTTCCCCTCAAAGTTACTCTGTGTGGAAGATGTTTTTTTATGAAGCTTCTTCTAGCAAAGGCGTTGGCGCTGGAGTGTTTTTCATATCACCTTGTCAAGAAGTCGTGTCTCTGTCATACAAGCTGGAGTTAGAAGCCACCAACAACGTGGCAGAGTATGAACCTCTTGTTCTAGGTATGAGGGCCGCAAAGGAAATGGGAATTAAAGAGATAGCAATATTCAGAGATGCTGAGTTGATTATTCAGCAGGTAAGGAATGCTTATCGTGCCCATAATCCCCGGCTCATGGATTATCGGAATGAAGTATGGGACCTTATTGATAATTTCTTCTTGGCTTTTAACATTTCTTTCATTCCAAGGGGAGAAAATACATTGGCCGATTCTTTAGCTGTCTCAGCTAGTTTGCTCAAATTTCCTCTGCCGCCTATGGTTAAAAATGATGTTGATATAAGATATAGGCCCTCAGTGCCAGACAATGTCAAGAATTGGAAGGTGTTCGATGATGATTCGAAACTTGAAAGGTTTCTCCAATCAGTTGACGAATTTTCTGCGTTGCATATTGACCAGGATTCCGACCTGGAGGGTGACCCTCGTCTTGAGGAGTTTTTAAATAAAATCGCTAATCATCAGATCATTTAGCTGCCTAGCAATCACATTCCGAGAGGAATTGTCCCTTTAGAAAGATTGTTCGATGGAAATGATGTGCCAGTAAAGGGCAGGGTCTCAAATGAAGATGCTGAGACAATCGAATGCAACATTGGCACACCGAAGGAGCCCAGGTTTGTCAAATTATCAAGCAGTTTGACCAAAGAATAGAAGGCCGAATATACTGAGTTGCTAAAAGAGTTTGTTGATGTGTTTGCATGGACGTATGAAGACCTCAAGACCTATGACACATCTATCATTGAGCACAAGATCCCACTAAAGGAAGAGGCTAGACCATTTAGACAGAAGCTGAGACAGATAAATCTCATGTTGCTACCTGTCATGGAGAAAGAAGTGAAGAAATTGTTAGATGCCTGAATTATTGTCCCCTTGAGATATTCTGAATGGGTGGCCAATTTGGTCCCAGTAAGGAAGAAGAGTGGAGAAATCAGACTCTGTGTTGATTTCAGGAATCTCAATAGAAGATCAAAGAAAGACAATTACCCCCTACCTAAGATGGAACACATACTGCAGAGGGTAATTGGTGCATCCAGGATATCCATGATTGATGGGTTTTCTGGCTATAACCAGATATCGGTCATGCCCAAGGATAGGGAGAAGACAACCTTCACCACTCCTTGGGGCACATTCATGTATGCCAAAATGCCATTCGGGCTAATGAATGCAGGAGAAATGTTTCAGTGAGCCATGGATATAGCCTTCATCGGAGAAAAAGACCAGTTTGTAGTGATCTACCTAGACGACATCACGATCTTCTCCAGGTTTGATAAGGAGCACTGTTGCCACTTAAGGAAAGTTTTCTCAAAGTGCTGGAGGTTTGGTCTTTCCCTGAATTCCAAGAAGTCCATGTTTGCTATGCAGGAAGGGAAGTTATTGGGACATATAGTGTCGGCAGAGGGAGTGAGAATTGATCCCAGCAGGGTGGAGGCAATTCAAGCCTTGTCACTTCCCAAGTCTAAAAAGGAGGTTCAGGCCTTTTTGGGGAAAATTAATTTTCTAAGGAGGTTTGTCTCGAATTTTGCCGAGCTAGTGAAACACATCACGGCCATGCTCAGGAAGGGAAACGAAGTGAAATGGACCGCTGAGCCCAGGGCCTCTTTTGACCAAATAAAAAGGGCATTGACTGAGGCACCTGTGCTAATCAGTCCTGACTATTCCAAAGAGTTCCTAATTTTCTCCTTTGCTTCTTTTGATACAATGGTGGCAGTCTTACTACAGAAAAATGAGGAAGGGCGTGAGCAGCCCATCGCCTTCTTCAGCAAGGCGTTGAGAGACGCAGAGAGCAGGTATGAAATCATGGAGAAGCAGGCCTATGCCTTAGTGAAAGCTCTTAAAGCTTTCAGAGTCTATGTCTTGCATTGAAAAGTAACAGCATATGTTCCTTCAGCTTCCATGAAGGACATCCTTGTGCAGCCCGACGTAGATGGGAAAAGAGGTCGATGGATCGCAAAAATTCTGGAATTTGACTTAGAAATAAAACCCACCAAGTTGGTTAAGGGGCAAGGTTTAACCAAGCTACTGGCCGAATCCAACTACGAAGCCTTGGGAGTTAGTTTCATAAATACTCGCCTAGGATCTTAGCAAGTTGAATCACCCAGCCAATGCTCTCAAGATGGCTTATCGCTGGCAGAATGTGACTGGTTTCGTGACGTTCTATATTTTCTGCAGGAGTTGAAGCCCCCCGATGGAATGGGAAAAAGCAAAGCGAGGGCTCTAAATCTCAAGGTGGTCAGGTATTTCCTCATTGACCAAACCTTGTACTAGAAAGACCCTCTAGGGGTACTTATGAGATGCCTGGACCCGCAGGAGGCCCAGAAGGTTACGTTTGATTTTCATAGTGGCCTTTGTGGAGGTCATCATTTCTGGAAGACCACAGCTCACAAGATACTCCGAGCTGGGTATTACTGGCCCACTTTATTCCCCGATGTTTGTAGGGAGATCAGAGCTTGCACCAAATGTCAAAAGTTCTCAGGAAAGAAACAGCTCAAATCGCTGCCATTAAAACCCATAGTAGCTTCGGCACCTTTTCAGCAGTGGGGGTTGGAATTCATTGGAGAAATTCATCCTCCCTCAAGTGGTCAGCACAGATGGATCTTGACTGCAACAGATTATTTCACCAAGTGGATAGAAGTTGTCCCCACCAGAAGCGCATCACACAAAGTAATTATCAACTTCCTGGAGAATATCATAGCCAGATTTGGCTGTCCCAGCAGGATCGTCAACGATAATGCTGCTTATTTCAAATATGAACCTCTAATTAAGTTCTGTGAGCAGTTCCAGATCTCGCTAATTCACTACACCCCCTACTATCCCTAGGGAAATGGTTTAGCGGAATCCTCCAACAAAAGCTTGATAAAGATCATCAAAAGATTGTTAGAGGATAATAAAAGAGCCTGGGATTCAAAGTTGAAATTTGCTCTGTGGGCCAATCGTGTCACGACGAATAAGTATCTGGGCACTTCGCCATTTCAACTAGTCTACGAAGCAGAGGCGGTTTTCCCTACTCAGCTCGCCTTAACTGTGGCAAAGTTCTTTCAAGACTACGAGGGAGAACCAGATCATATGATCAGAAGAATTCATCAGATAGTGGAAGTGCAGCAGATTAGAGAACAAGTGAGGGACGTAGCTTACAGTCATCAGCAGAAGATCAAATAGGCTTTTGACAGGAAGGTCAGGAAAAAGGAGTTCGATATCGGGGATCTGGTATTTAAATGGGATGCACCCAGACAGGATAAAGGCAAACACAGCAACTTCGACGCCCTCTGGATCGGCCCCTTCAAAATCTCTGAGATTTTCTACAACAACACATATGGGTTGCAGGATCTGGAGGGTGAAGAGGTTTTCAACAACCCAGTGAATGGGCATTTTATGAAAGAATGTTTTATCTAAGCCTTAGACGGCTCCTCTGTTTGTAAATATTGTCCTTTTTCCTTTGTGTATTTTCTTTTTACATGTTTTCGGCTTAATAAGTGACTCCATAGCCCAATAGAAAGGCACTGCAACTATGGAAGGAGTTCTTAGAGCATCGCAGGGATGACTCTATCCCCCATGGAGCCTAATGTTAGCGATATTTCTTGTCTCGGGATTAGGCATACCCGGGTCTGCATTTTGCACGGGAAGCACCCAAGCATAACATGAGAGAATCCAGTTTTGTAGCAGCAAGTCAAGCGAGTAGGCGAAGTTTTTCCATCGGCGGCCGAGATCCATCCATAGAAGTGGATCGATGGCCATCGGATTTTAGAGGCCAACCAGTTGCCCAGGGTTTAGCAAGGGGAAGCGCCATAGGTCAAAACGAATCTGGACCGTCCGATCTTGGGACAGGTGGCAAGCCTGTCGGCATATCGCATATCAGGGTTTCGAGGAGCAGGCACCCCTCGTTTCATGCATTTTGAAACCCCGAACCCCGAATTATCGATAGCGCCCAGATTCGGGCCCATGGTTTTGGCGCCTAGTCATCAAAGAAGCAGGCCTGGAGGAGGGGCGCTTATATTTGTCATTCATCCACTCGAGCCCCGAAGCGTTGAGCTAAATCTCAGAAGGGGGGCACTGTGCTCTTCAGACTCCAGTTCGACGTGGTCTGGATCCCGATACCTGCTCGGAATGGATAAATAAGAGAGAGGGTGGGTGAAACCTCGCATCACTCATTTATTGCAGAGTATGGAGGTCCCGACTGAAAGTCTACCCAGGAGGGTCCCCTGTACCGGTTCTCTTCAGGAAGGCCACGTCGAGTCTTCAACTCGCCAGAGGAACCTGCACACACCAATTCAACATTCAAAGGGCTCAGCTACCCCCTGGCGTGAGCCATGCTGAATTAAAGAGGCGTATGACAGGGGAACAAAGGACATATTTGATTGAGGAGACGTCACCCATTGAAAGTTCTGAGACGCCTCTACTGGGCGAAAGGAAGGGATGAGTATATGTAGGCATTTTTGCCATTTTGTAATCATCGATGGTTGAGCAGAGCTCCCTACTGTAATGTTTTAGCAGYTATTCTAGGTTTCATCTTATRYATCTGTTTATGAGATTTCTTGTTTTATGACAGACAGTTCTTCTTACTCCATCTAATTTTCATCTTATGCTAAGAGGGTTCGTGAATGACTGACTCCCGCGAATTGTTGCAGTTCTGTTATGATAAAGGATTTATTATTACATAATTGTGTCCTCTGGCTTTGCATTTGAATGCAAGCCGATCTTGTGTTTAAATGCCTTCTTCTACAGTCTGTTAGAAACCTGTTGTTTATAACAGACCTCTGCTTTCCTCTTGTACAAGTCTTCCGCTTGTTCACACTTTACTATAGCTCACTGTCTGAAATTTACGCAAGACCTCACTTGCTCATGCATACCTGGCCTGGTTTCAGAGTTGGAACGCTATTGTTTTGAGTTTCCCTCCATTCGATCACCCATCTATAAACAACCGTGACATAAAACTGATGGGCATCGAGCTCTGCTCCTGCTAGCAATCCAGGAGTGACTTTCGTCGCCAACAGAAGGAAAGGTTGTGGTTGATTTCTTTGACCTTCCTTCTAAGATCATGTCTACTTGGGAGGAGTTAATATATTGGTTCTGATCCACTTATTTGAAATCCAAAAGCCCTGCCGAGAAGTTAAGGGAATACAATAATATCACTCATAAATATGGTGAGACCATCAAGTCTTTCAACTTGTGTTTCACCAAGTTGTACAATCAAATCCCCAAACTTATCCACCCGAAGAACCAAGCCGCTTTCATGCATTATTACAATGTATTTCCATCTCCCTACCATCATAGGATTGAGGAAAAATCCATTAATAATCTCGGTTCCGCCCTGCACACTTGCTCGAAGTATGAAGAACAGCTTGAACGAACTGGTCTACCCCAGGGAGAATCGGTTAGACAGACATATATGTCTGCTCTCTTATAGCTAGTACAAGATATGAACAATCGTATGATAGCAGTTGAGCAGAAGGGTATTGTCTACCCTCTCACCCCTGGAGCTTCATCCTATTTTTCACCCCCTTTCAGAAATCCAGTTGAAAACAACTTTCAGCCTAAGGCTATCCTGCCTCGGATTTGGTGTAACTTTTGCAAGGAGCACCATGAAGAAACCTCAAGTGAGGTAAATAAGAGTGCCAGAGATAAGATATTTGGTAAAAGACCAAAAGCTATTATCGTTGTCTTAGACTTTGTAGATCCAGAGGATGTCATGGTTATTAACACTAGGAACAAATCCTATGCTCCCAAGGGTAAATTTGATCCTCCTCGCAGCTCTTCTAGCCCGAGCTCTTCCTCAACCGCTGTTACGTCCCAGGTTCAAAAATTCCTAAGAGTCAAAGAATCACTCCCCCTCCTCCCTCTTCTAAATACAATATCTTGAATCAATTGGCCAACATCAAAGTAGATGCAACCCTCCTAGACATGGTTGTCGTCCCTGAACAAGAGATGCATCTGAAACAATTCATGGAAGGAAAAGCTTCCATTGTAGCCAATCTTTCCGAAGAGGTAGATGAATAGGATTCTTCTGTAAATAAAGTAGGTGTGCATAACTTTATATACCCTGTTAAAAAAAACACTTTTTATATTTTTGTAAAGATCGTGGATAAGATTGCCCATTGTTGCCTCATTGATGGTGGTTCAGGCCCAAGTTTCATGTCGAAGATTATTATGGAAGAGCTAGGCTTTTCATGGACAAACAAAAATTCCAGAAGCATGCTCTCCTATAATAATCTACAACAAACAACCATAGGCGAGATTAAAGATGTAACCTTGGTTTTATGCACTCATCCTGAGATAAGGACAACCCTTAACATTCAGGTGAGTGATATGCATGTGAGAAATTATTCAATTATCTTGGGGAGAGATTGGCAAGCCCTAACAGGTTGATGCCTCTCACTCAAAGAGACACATTTATCCGTTCCTCGGAATGGTAACAATATTATAGTCCTTAGAGAAGGAAGAATTTCACCCTACATAGAGAGTGTTCTGCAATCTAGCGTAAACTATATCGAAGAAGACGTAGGAGTGTATTCCATCTTTGTTGAAGAGGATAATATTCCTCTAGAAGGAATTGATTCAGATGATGAATTATGGTGTATGCACTTTGATGGTTCACACTCTAACGAAGGTAACGGGGCTGGTATTATCTTGGTTTTCCCTGCAGAAAAAAATCATAATCTGTCATACAGGTTGGAGTTTGCCTGTTCAAACAATGTCACTGAATTCGAAGCTTTATTGTTAGGCATTGAGAACGCCCTTAATATTGGTTGTGGTCACCTTTCATTTTTCGGAAATTCTGAGCTTGTTGTGAACTTGATACGTAAGACATGCTCTCCTAGCGACAAGTTGATGGAACAATACTCCCAAACTGTTTGGGCACGTGTCTTGAACCTTTTGTCTTTCAACATCACTCATGTTAAGAAGGAGTTGAATTAAATAGTTGATCTATTAGATGTCTTTACAGCCTCTCCTACTCAGCAGCTCTTACCTCGTTGGTCTGATTGTGATTTCCAATCTTTGCATCGTCCATACATTTCTGAAAATGAAGAATTCTAGAAGGCCATCCTTAACGATGAGAGAATTTGTGTTGTCATTCAAAATGAACTTCTCGATCCCAAGGAGATTATATCTATAGAAAATAATAATATTTCTGAGGGCTTGACTCCCCTTGAGATTTCGTTTTCTTTAAGTGTTGTAGGCAATAAATAAACACAAAAAGAAGGGGAGTTACGGAAGAAGGTGATTGAAACCATCCTCCTAAACATTAGGACATTTGAACCTTCAACCAATGTTAAAATAAAGGTCCAATGTTCTGGTAAAGAAGAGAGGAGATCCACCAGATTACTTGGTGAATCGAAAAAGGTTTTTGCTTGGTCTTATGAGGATCTTCGTGGTTTTATCCTGGTCATATTCATCATATCATGAAACTAGCTAGGCAAAAACAAGAATTTATTAACTCTGCACCGGAAGCACCCTTTCAAAGGGAATTGAGAGATTTCTTAAGGGCTAGAATGTTTTTTTCAGCCCACCTTGAATGAGTCTCAATTTGGAAATCGGCCCTAAGGACCACTGGTAATATCAGAACTTGCATTAGTCTTCGAACTTTCAGGCAAGCGATTATGAGAAATCTCTTTCCCCTCTCAATATTGAAATGTTTTTGCAATGGGTTGTAGAGTCACAGTTAAGACCCTTACTTGAAAGTTTGTTTGGTTACAATAAAATCAAAGTAAAAGGGGAAAATGTTCACAAAATCACTTTCATTACTAATTGCGATACCATGCCTTACAAATGTTGGCTTTTTAGCTTATTGATACAAGTATTGCTTTTAAAAAAACTATGCACATGACTCTCGATGAATTGGTCAGTCTCCATCACTATCTTCATGAGCTAATTGTGTGTTTCAAGGGAAGGATGATTACATCATATTTCCAAGTGATCGGTCCTTTCCAAATTGATTTTGTCTTGGATACTAATTCTTATATCTCAAAAGATTTACTGGAGCAATTGTTTCCCTACAACACTGACAACCCTTGCTTGAAATATTGTGAGGAACCAACATGAAAAGTTCTAATGTTGTCTGGTTTTTGTTGTATACTAGTAACCTAGTTTTTTTTTCAATTTTTGTGCTTCCTTTCTACGCTTACAGTTCCTTGATTTATGCCTTCTAAGTTAAAGTTTTCCTTGTTGTTTTTCAAATTGAGTCTTTCACTGTTGTTGTTTTAATTTCTGCATTATTACTTCTGTTGCGATTTTTGTCTTTATCATCTTTTAGTGTTTGTTCAAGATAGAATGTTGAATCAATTCTACCACAGTGACACTCCTGTGAAGCATTGTTAGTCAATAAAAATCAATCTTACACAGCTATTATGATGTCCCCTCTGAAGGACCCTTGAAATTGTTATATATTTCCACTGTTGTCTTGTAAAGAAATTGGTTATTTCCTACTTCTTCTTTCCATTTCTTCATCCATTGAGAAATAAAAGAGCAGAACCATCAGTTTTTATCCTGGATATAAGAGCCGATTTTGGATGAATAATTGTGCATACAGGATTAAACCCCCTCATACTTAACATTTTTCATAAGTTATTCCCAAATTCCCGGTCATTTTTCCATTAAATTCCCTCACTTCCCCCTGTTGCATAATTATTATGGTTATGTCTTCTAAAATTATTGTTCTTGGTCTATGAAACCATGAGTTATGAGTTCTAAATTTGTTGGAAACAAATTTTCCTGTGGAGTCGCCAATTTGTTGATGACTGAAAACATCAATGAAGTTTTGCTCGCAAAGTGTTGCTAAAGCCTATTATTATAAAAACTAAATAATACTAGTAGGTGGGAACCCCTTGAACTATTGGAGAGCAGATCTGTGCATTTTTTATAATGAGATGATGTGTGACACAGCTCACATGGTTGATGAAGATCTTGTTGGTATTGGTTATAAATCGAGCTTATGAAGGGTTGATTCCTTAAGTTACTACAACCTATGTTATTCATTAATGTCATTACTGTATGTTCTTATCGCACCTGCATAACCAACATGTTAGTGAAATTATATGAAAGGCAAAATACTATAACAAATGCAAAGAAAAGGGAGCTAGTTCTGCAATATCACATGTGAATAATTTGAAGGAAATGAGAAACAATTTCTAGGGGAAGATTGTAAAGATATCCTAACTATACTACCTGCATGAAAAGACTTGATGATTATTGCTAAAACCTAGCTAGCAAGTAAATGGTTATGAAATTGTGATTGAATTACATGTTTAATATGCATATGCTTGAAATGTTGGTGGCACATTTGGCAAGGTGATAATGCTAATGGTTATGCAATGGTTAATTGAATTATGTGGTCGATCCACATATGGTATATTTGGATAGATAGAACATCAGTGCCTCATTTGACAAGGTGGTGAACGTTAATGGTTATGTGATTTTTTTTTAGTTATATGATGTGAAAAGGGATATGGTGATTGTGCTACTGGCTTTTAATGGGGTGATGGTTTCGATACATGTAGGATTAATCGTGTTAATGGATAATTTGTCGGCATGTACTGTTGATTTAATAAGATGTGGGTGGAGGCGATGTGCATTTACTGCACGTCACCTTTACTCTTCTCGTTGGCCACCACCCTAGTCGAGCTATTGTTCGATCTTGTTGTTGTGTTATGCTCCGAAATTTTAGCAGGGAGGAACCACTCGGCCAACTCTCATTTTAAGGAATTCGATTAACATGTATGTCCTTTTTTTTGGCCATTCGTGACTTCCCTCTGGTTATGAAATGATTATTGGCTTAGGTGTATGGGTTTGTGTTTTCCTGAGCATTGCAACTGTGCGAAATTTTGGTTCTTGAATGAAGAGTGGATGGTTCTTCCTGTAATATTTTTGAGTTCGTAGAGGTTATTGGTCTTCCTGGTGATAGATCTATGTTACCACTACTGGTTTAGTCAGAGGGTTTTTGTTTAAGTCTTGGGTGGATAGCTATCTTCATGCATTGTCACTAAATCCATTCTCTATCTTTCTCGGGTTTAATGGTCGAAGGTTTTTGCGTCACTATGTTGTGTTTCACTTCGACATTGGTTGTTTCCACCGCTAAGGGTCACAAAGTGAGTGTTTTGTTCTTAACTCAGCCCTGTCTTCACCTCAGTACTGTGGTAGTTTGGACGAAGAACGCGAGGGTTATACCCTGTGTGCATTAAATAAATTACCCAGCTGAATGAGAGCCTCCCCTTTTTTTGGGTCCCCTATCATGGATTGTTACCTATCCGCAAATGAATCATGTCTCTCTCTGTGTGCACACCCTTGGCCTCGAAAGTTCCACCATTATGAGGATTTGGCTCTGTTCCCTGGTGTTGGCTACAGAGTAGACCCTTAACCCTCCAGTCTCGAATTTTGTAAAGGAGATTGTCGTGCTTGCCAAGTTTCTATGGGTTATTGTGGATCGAATGTATGGTCGATTACTTGTGAATATGAATTTGCCTAGTTGGTCGTATGGCAATCCTGTTGTTTTAGAATTGAGTTACTACATCTGTGATGATAAGGATGAACCCTTCGTTGACAATTGCACTTTCAAAAGATACAACCACCCTCCTTATATTAATATCTCAATATTGTTACTGGAAAGGGCCTCTGCCCCGATTCGATTGGATGCGTGGGTAGGCATAGCTACCACAGCTTGTTCGGTTGATTGATATTCCACAACAGTGTTTAATTGTTTGGTTGATATGCAGTCACTAGTATTTGCACTAATAATTTTCGGATGATAGCTGGCATTGGTTACAAATGCTTGGTGTTGCTCACACATGTCGCGTTATGTGTATAGTATTTTGCAAAATGATTATTGGACTCTGTAACTATAGAAAGTATATCCATTGCATCTTTGTGCTTGTTGGTTGTATGGACCTGAGTGTGCACAACATAGGCGATCACGGTGTGACTAAATCGAAGCAATCTTATATTAAATCAATGGCTCAGCCGATATGTTTAGTTATTACCGTGACTGTGTGTTTGTTGTGCTAAGTGGAAATGTTGCACTGGGGATTTTTGTTAGCTGCGCATTGTGTGTGGTATGGATAGCTTGTTTTTCATACTTAGGGATACCCACAGAGTTTTAAGCATGTTATTTATTGCAATCGACCACTGGTTAAAGCAAGCATGTTGTTGATGAAAGTCATGTTGGATAGGTGGTCCATCTATTAATTCGCATTGAATTGTTTTTCTTTTACAGTGGCAGAACTACATTACCTAGGAAAATTACCCTATGCATATCTTGTGTCTAAATGGTGGTTGTTGGTTGTATGATTAATTTTCATTTCAGGCGTGGCAATTTGGTCTTGATTATTTTGGTTACTGCATATATATGTTAATGAATATCATTGCATTTTGATGGGCTCTGTTGCAGTAATAGTGACTTCATTATTATTTTAAGAACTTGACTTTTGAGTATAGTTGTGGATTGAAGAAATGCATGGGAAGTGGTTGATTTTGATAATTACATATTGGAAATGGGCACTCTTCATAAATTGTTATGAAATGCAGAGTGTGTGAATGAAGGGAACAAAACCTTTTGCAAATTTTATAAGATGCCCATTGTTTTGTGATGGCACTGTGTGGCAAATTTGATTTTGAACAATGAACTTGTTAAATACACAAAAATTTGTATTTAGTCAAGTGATTGATGGTTGATGCATCTCCTTTCACAAAATGTTTTATGGATCACTTAATTAATTCCATTAATAGTAACCGTCCTTCTTTCCTTCCATTATTTCACTTTCCGCTAATTACAAACCCCATCACCTCCCATATTCCTTTTTCACTCCCTGTTTTGAGATTGATTACAGTCAAGAGAATTTTTTTGTTAAAATGGATGAAAGTGGCAGTGTCTTGTGTGGATTGCAATGAGGTTTTATTGGTTTGCTTTACAGTTGATTGTTGTTTTCATTGAGCAGTGACCATTCTTCTCCCCTTTCATTATATCATGTTTTCTCTCAATACAAACCCCTCACATATCCCAGAACCCCGTTTCACCCTCTTGGTCGTTGATTAACAATAAAACAATTTGTATGGATTGGATTGCATGAGTCTGATACATTATGATCCAAATCTATTTCATATTTTTAAGAGTTTTCATGTATGGTTATTTAAAAGACTATTTGCTAATAAATCATGCATGCAGGATGAGTTTTTTCAATCAAGGAAGCCATGGCCGAGGAAACATAGGTAGAGTTAATTGGAACCGAGGCCCAAGAAGGCCTAGGTTCTCCATACATTTTGACATTGATTCACAAGATCTTGGCCAATTGTTTCATGCCAGATTCTTCAATTAGATTGGGCAGGGAATAGTCCAACCTAGGCCTGAAAGGCCTCCTTTCCAAGCCTCGCAAGCACTTGGTATCCATGTACCTACTCATGTTTCATTACAACCCTAGGTCCCTGAAAATGATGGATGGCAGGAGATTATCCACCCTGCAATATCCCAACATCGTGGTTGGCCCAACTTGTCTTTGCCTCCTCCTCTGTTGGTTAACCCCATTTCCCAAGATGCCCCTAACCACTTGCCAGTGCAATCCTCCCATTATAGTAAGAGATTGAAGACTGAAGCCCACCATGCACTTGATAAAGGAAAAGTCATTGTTGCCCCTTCCTCACCCTCCAATGACTTTGACAAATCTATATATTCCCGGATGCATTTGAGGGACGATTGTTCCCATGTGATCAGCTAGATTAGGCCTAAGGGATCTTCACATCCAAAGGCAAACTCGGGAAAATCAAGAGGTGACAACAACAATCAAGGAAGGGTTTCATCACAGACTCAGAAATATGGTTTTTGAGTTTTATTATATCTATTGTTTTATGGTAGTTGACTTCAGGGATCTTTGGACAACATGTTTATTTTGGATATATGAGTACTATTTTTGAAATAATTTCAAATTTCATAAGTTTAAATTGCCAAAAGTAAACATGTTGATGGGAGGCACAAGGAGGTATGTTTTGCTTAACTAATGGTTATGTTATGATTGTTATGATTGTTATGAGCTAAAGGGAGTCACAAGGGGTCCCACCTACTAGTTATTATTTATTTATGACCCTTATTATAATTATTACTCTTCCCCCTAACTAAAGTTAGTTGAGTCTTTTAATTAACTTAACTAATGAATTGGCTCAACTTCTTCAACCAATTTTAATTTGTTAAAAGCAAAAGGAAAGGGAGGAACAAGTGGAGAATAGAAGCAGAAGCATGCTAAGGTTTTCTCTTTGAGTTTGTGTTGAGATAGTTCAGTTTTAATTCATTCATATATTCATCAAAGCCTAATTCTCTTTTGTGATAGCAAGGTCTTATTGTAGACAACAATATTCAGGGCTAAATCAAATCATTCAGACACTTGTTTTTCAGAGGTGTTGATCTATCTTTGATAGTCTGTGTAGACTTTTCTTTTTGTGAATTAATTTTCATGACTGATAAAGGCTATTGTAAAAAGTTGAGTGGGCAGAAAATTGTGGCAAGATGATCCATCTTTTAGAGTTTAATTTTGGTTTTCTGTCAGAGGTCCTTTTGTATGTTCGATCGGGGATGTCTAAGTTTAACTTTGGTCCAAGATTTATGTATTAGATTTTGTAAAGAAAATTACTCTTTGGTGATTTGGAATGAAATAAAGGATTGTTTTATGTCTCATCTATCTTGATTATCATCTTGGTGTCTTTACTTTTGTTCTTACATTTATTTCAGCAACTGTTATAATCAGAAAATTACATAAAAAGTGAATTTCCAGCAAGCTTTTTGTCGATAAAAGACTATCATAAGCACTCGTAATTAATACTTGTGAGTTAGGATGTTATTTTTGTTGTCTATAAACATAGGGTGACACTTTTATTTAGCCATGTAAAGTCTGAAAATGGTTGAGTAAGATCAATTCATATCTTTTCCTCAACAGCAAGGCGTTGCGACGTTGGTGGTGAGCCAGGGAATTTGGACACAGAAAACAATTTGACACGACAGGAGAGGACTCTGAGGAAGAAATGATAACTGTGGGAGGAACTATCGCCTGATAGACTAGCTCGCAACAAACTCCAACAGGCTTCAAACCATGACTGAGAACGAAGGAGACACAGAAAACTTGACTAAACAGATTCACAACATAACTAATGGAAATAGGCCTTCCCACAAGGAAAGGACTCAGGATTTGCAGGAAAAATCACAGACAATGCACAAACTCAGATGCTAAAGGAGAAACACACAGGGTGACTGGTATTTATAATTGAAAGGGTGAGGGATGGAATCATGGTAGAGAACGTTGAATCCATGGTGATGAGAAGTTTTGAAGCATGATGAATATTTGCACAATTCACTCGTGCGACGGTTACACTTCGAAGTGTGCAAATTACAGATGATAAGAGCTGCAGAGTATACGTGATATGAGCGTTGTGATTTCTTAACCTTTTCGACTTCATAATTAGGTGATGATGTTCATTATATATGACGACGTGACCTTTACTCTAACAACTTGCCTTGACCTCTGGCACGTAAATTCCCTCTTTCTGAAAGGATTCGACCTTTTGGGAAAAGGAACTTTACAATTCACACATGGTTAATTATGATGCCCTTTCCCGACTCCAAGGGCCAAACCCGCCACTTGCTAATTTCAACCCATTCCTTGTTTAGTACCCGACCTCACACACTTCGACACATGAACTACAACTCATATAGGAATGACTCTAACTAAAAAAATGACGGTGCTAATAGACATCACACATGGTGACTGGGCCAAATATTCCACAATGGAATATTTATGAGTGGACCTACCATTCGGATTATGAGAGGTTCTTTCGTACACACCCTATTGAACACTCAACAAACCCTCAAAATTTCATAAATTTAGGGGTACCATTTTTATCTTTTGACTAAGTTCATTATTGATTTCACTAGTTTCAAAGTTTTGTTTTGGATTGATTTAACATGTTGTGATTTTTTGGGTCCAAACTACTCTATCTTCAGCCAAATAAACTATGTTAGGCACCCCTCCCCAAAAAAAATCATATGCCAAGTGAATTTCCTAAAAGGATGAACTCAAACGCTTGAAAGAATCTAAGAAAGAGATCATCTAGTGAGTTTGATGGAAAAAATCGTCAGATTAGGTGAAAGGAGGCATTTAAAAATAAACAAACCCAAGAACACCCTGCATCGACCAACACCCGACGAACCCATCGTTGTCAGGAATCCTCATGATCTCTCATGTGCTAATCAAAGCTTCTATCCACTTCATCCGATGTTGATCGTCAACTCGCCAATAGGCATCATTAGAATGAACCCAAGTTCCTACACAATATCCATCATCCGATTAAGAGGGACTTGAAGCTCGGTCATCCACAAGCATAGATATGGGAGCCCACTCATGAGATTGAGGATGAAACATGAATGACCATGTGTAAATCGTACGACTGCCACATCACTATATGTACACTCTATAATAGGAAAGGAAGTTGTTCTCTTGGCCACGACATAAGCCTGGTGGCATTGCCACATCAAAATCTATACTCCAAATCCAATCTTTCCATGTCACACCTCGATCTTAGTGTCGTTGGTTATCGAGTGCATTGGGTGCGATTTTTTTCTATCATATGGGCCCATTCACCTGACAACCTATTGTGGTTGTCTCATAGTTTGCAACCATTTGATTCCAAGTAGAGCCCTATCCGATCCATTGGATTATGTGGTGTATTTTTCTTTGGTGTCAAGTGGATGGCTAATGACTCCACATTCCACGCACATTCTTGTCACCCGATCGTCGATAAACACAAAGTTTTCTACATTAGGAAATGTCCAATGGCCAAGGAAAAGGGTTCACAACCATCGATATAGTGATTAGATGTTTGATTCCACATCACATACTAGTTTACTCCTCGCCTTGTCAGATCGCTCAGTAAGCCACTGAGATTGTGCCACGCATTGTTTCACTCTATATTGGAGTTCCACATTGGCATTGACTATTGCTCGATGCCTGATGGATCTTATGCTCGCATTGCAACCATCTGATTAATTAGGTGAGTTAATCCCAATCATTGAATTCAAATTGCATGCTTCGTCCACATCAGGTAAAGTGGGACCCAAAACGCACCAAACATAAGTCTCCACTAATTCGGTGTTGACACATTGGCTTAGTGGTACCACACTAGTACTTCCACTTCACCCTCCACACACACTCTCGTAACCATGTTAATAACTAACCCATCTTGTTGATTCACAAAATATTAATATGAGATCTCTATTGGCCCCGATCAAATCTCCACGTGACAGTAAAATATGTCATTTAACCATCAATCGTTGCATCGACGCATCAAATTAGTTGGCGAAGGTATGTAGAAATGTACTTTTGTATTTAATATCATTAATCGCCAAAGATAACCTATTTTATCAAAAACCACGGGCATTTAACCTACATTCTACTCCTTGGATGTTTCATTGTTTTTTATCTTTGTTGGCTAAGAGAGTGTTTTTGCTTATGCCCAGCTAACGAATCAAAGAAATCCAGTCCCTGCCTCGATAAGAAAGATCTCTTGAACACTGATAGCATTTGGAAAAAGGTTTAGAGGTAAGCATTACTACACCTAGACACAATGGGTTTTTGTTGAACGAGGTATGTTGAAGTTATGTTTTGTTGTTTGATACAATCGATGCATACATTATTAATTGCCACTAGTTTGAATGCAAGTTTAATGGACCTGAGGAAAGAGACTATACCAAGGACCCTGAAGAAGCCCAGTACTTTCTCTAGTGGTCCCAGAGAAAGCTCGGGTGCTATGCCCGAACTAGTGGAGGGAGAAAAAATCCCAAAGAATATCGAGCCATTGATTATCCTCCCTTTGAAGAAGGTATTGAACATCATTCCTCTGTACTACGACACTGAATATTGTGCCATGAGTGGAACTTCTACCTAAGTACCAATTCCCTTTTGGAACAATTTATTCTGGAATCTAGATAAAGGAAACTATTCAGAGTCTACTCCACATAGTGGTCTTCTACTTCGGGAGGTAGATGATAAGGTTTTTCCAGCCATCAAGAGATCCATGTTGCATTTGGTTTCTTCTAGGACACTTGTATTCCCTTCCATGTAGTTGATGGAGTGGGTAATCAACCACACCAGAGCAAAATTCAAAAATTATTAATGAATAAGGACAATGCATAGGGTCGTTCTTGCCACAGGATATGGATCATTGCTACAAACTACCAGAACCTAATGAATTCCTTACTAAAGATTTTGTGAATTAATTCTATGAAAAATATGAGAGTAGCAAGATATTGAACAGTTGGTGGAAGGAAGATAGAAAATTCACCAAGAGGTCCGAAGGGAGATATGTTATTTCAAATCTGAGGGATCCATACATGTACGTAATGCTCCTTTTATGTAGTCTATATGGAGAGAAAGATTGTTCTCAATTCTCAAAGGCATGGGCACGCTCGACATATCACGTGGAAATGTGGGGGAGAAATTTCAATTGGGGAGGATTTATATCTAAGCAGCTCATCCTGAAAATCGCCCAAGAACAATCTTTGAAGCTAGGTAACCCACCCGAATTTCACATGGTATATTTTCTCTTGGATGTACTATGTGCACAAAATACTTTTCCAGGGATATCATTAAGCTGGCAAATCTTTGAATTGTCAGTGCATGTGTACTTCAACATGTTATGGGAGAACATATACAAAAAAAATTATACACAAATATGTGACTCTCTCATGCCCACAATATACTTCCTTATATTTGGTCAAGGGTGCCCCAAATTATGAAAATAGGCCAAGAAGGTTATGAATTACATTGGGAACTGATATTTCGAGGAAAATCACACACACATAAGAATATATGGAGAAATGAGCCCGCCACACCTACTTCCAATCTATGTACCTGATAAGTTAGTGGTGGGGCGGATTTGCTATCAGACAATTATGCAAGGATTCAATGTTACCCTTATAAAATAAAAGAAGAATTTGTTCATCCACTATAAATTCCAGATAGGGTACTATGTTGTAAAGGATTCCAAGCATGCTAAGAAAGAGTTCCAAGTTCACTTGGAATATAGGTTCATGACAGGTATATATAGAAAACATGATCCTAAAGGTTTGATAATAAGACATGTTGCACAAGTATCCTTAATTTAGTCATATTCCCATGAAAAATGGGAAGAGGAGTTGTTCACTGAAGATGCACAGGATTGGAAGGAGGTACAAAATACAAGGGCACACCCTAGGGTAACCGTTTTTTCATCCTTACCCGTGCAAGAACATATAAAAATAGTTAAGGCTGGGGAATCCTCCAATGTTGGATTGGGAACAAAAAATTTAGGAAATGAAGATAATCCTATGATAGAAAAGGAAAATCAAGTTACACTAGCGAAGAAGGAGATGATCATAAAATAAAAATCTAAGGAGAGAAGGATTAAGGAAGAAAAAAAACAGAAAGAAGAATAATAAAAGGAAGCAAAGAGACTCACCGAGCAAAGAAAGAAAGTTGAAAAACAACAAAGAGAGAAAGAACTCATCGAAAAAAGAAAAAGAGACAAGGAGGAACATACTCGACAAAAGGAAGTTGAAGAGAAGAAAAAGAAAGAAAAAAGTTGGGTCGAAGAACTAAAGAAAATATAGGATGAAGAGGATAAGAGACACAAAAGGGATAAGTTAAACCGATTGCTCAGAGAAGTAGTAGGATCGAGACAAAAAAATGGTGAAGGATGGCAAGTATCGATCATTGTAAACAGGCCAGGAGAAGTAATTGAATTGATAGGGGAGGAAGACAAGAGGGATGACTTTGCAGTACCTATAATCAATGAGAAACCTGAAGCTGAAAAGAGCCCCACCATGTCACCAAAAGGACAAAATATGGAGGTAAAATATAAGGAAGATGAAAATAAACATGATTCTTCCCCAATGATGGATGATTTCCCACCTCAAAGCGACAATGATGTTGTTATTGGGTAAATCGGTAGATGCGGAAATGAACTAATCCCCCTAGATCCACCTGGATCTAGAACAAAACGAGACGAAACAAGACGCTTTCCCTAAGTTGTGATCATTGAGTTTACTACCAAACGAGGAATAGATAACATACCTTATGAATCACTTCCTTATATTTTTGTTGTCCCTGCTTCACTCCAGTGCTCTTGTGGAATCAGATCTGTGATAACACAAACCAACCAACGTGAAAGCAACAATAGTAGAATTCAATGACAACCTAAACATGTGATCAAGGAATCATGTAATAAAATACTAATCATTTTATGGGAAAGAGACGTGCCACCGTATTATATTAATGAAAAGTAGAAGATACAACCAAATTTCCTTGATGTTGCAAGTTCCCTTTTAGTGGTCCTTTGTTCTAACACACACATACACTTGCTCTGAAATTCACATGAAGATAATCCACAAAATCTTGATAGACAAATGGAGGCCTCAAGCATCCCTAGGAATGGGATTCTTCACACAGTCTTCAGCCTATTCTTTCATCAATTCTCTACTTAATCTTTCTTAATCTTTTCAATGAGAAGCCCATGATTATATAGGAGAAGGTGAAGTGGCTAAAGGGATGAGGATGATCCCACCAAATCAGAGAAATCAGTAGGATTGCAACCATACAGACGCCACCTCACATTCTAGAAGATTCCCCTTCTAGAAACTTCATGAAAACTCTTTCCTCTTTTAGCTTTGGAACGTTGTCGCACCCTGCCTATATAGCAGCCCGCGGAAATCCCGCGGGCCAGCTATAGAGCAACCTACAGAAATCATAGATTTATGCACTGTGTGATATATGCAGCCTACGAACCCTTTCTAAAAAGCATCATTGTAAGAAAAGAAGTTTCTTTTCTCAGGCAAAAAGTCATGTTGGGAGCCTGAACACATGTTTGTGAAATCATCATTAGGGTGACCAAAATAATATGTAACAGATGCCTCATCAAGTAATGATGGATCAGATGGAGATCCATCAGGTGGAAAAGACCAAAAAATGGCACCACTTGGACAAAATGAGGAGAACATAGAAGACCCAAATAATGAAGATAATCAAGATGGAGAAGATTTGAACAAACAAGATGTTGGGAAAGAAAAAAATGAGCAACCACACAATAGTTAGGAGAGCGATGATGACAAAGAATGGGAAAATATTGATAATGTTAAAAGGGACAATCAAAATGCTAGTGCCAACCCTGATCTATTAAATAAGAAGCAAGGGGGAATCGAGATGTCTCGTACAAGTATTCCAGGTGACTTGTCCATTTTGGGAAAAGGAAGAGAGGAGAAAATTCAAGGAAAAATCCAAGAGGATGTTGAGGCTGAGAAGAAACCCAACCAAGAGATAAGGGATGAAGGGAAAATATCACATGTCAAAGAAATTACTCAAGACCCAATATTAGAGAATTTTTACACACCAGGGGGACTAGGAAACATGTTGTCTTAAGGCGATCAACCTATTCCCCAATCAGTCGACAGGGTGGGTGATTTAGAGCTCTTCGCTTATGACCGAAAGAAGAAATACATAGTGAAGGTAACTCATAAGTGAAAGTTAACACTAGATAATGAGACAATCAACATCACCAAGGAGGTAATCATTGACATGAAGAAATCTAGAGTGAGCCATATTTACTCTACAGATCTGGTTGTATCCCATGCATCTTATGAAAAAATAGTGGTGGAGGAAAGGGAGTTAGAATAGGCTAGGTATGATATTGATTCTCTCAAACATCAAGAACAATACCGTCACGAGGTCGTAGGGGTAGTAAAATTTAAGGAAGACTTGTTGGAGTTGCATGATGATCGTTAGAAGATACAAGAAACCCTGATAGAAAAGGCGGTGGCTCTTCAAGAAGAATCCTTGCTACTAGAAATTACCTGCAAGGAAGTGCACAAATGGGAAAAATGTAAATGTGTTGAACCTGCATAGAATATATCTAGCTAGAAAATACCACACACATTTGCAGATAGAAATTGAGAAAGGAGAAGCAAGAGAGAAAGAATGGAAGAATTCTCATTAATCGTGATGAATAATGAATAATTTACACATGATATACTCTATATAACTCAATCAATGTGCACTAGAGGAGAACCAATGCGCCATAGTGGTGGTCTAAAGTGGTATGGACACACACCAACAGTTACAGGAGTGAAATACCACCTATTCTAGTCTCTCAGGTAGTTACGGGAGTGAACTGCCACCTAGCTGAGTTAACTAGTCAGTCAGTCTTTAGTTAACTTACTGAAACATAGTGTAGTGAGGATTAGATCAAGGAATCAAGGGTAATGCACCAGTCTGGTGATGAAACCAAGGCTAATGTGCATTATCATGGTGATGATACAAATGTTGCATGGTGACAAAACCAATGCAACATCTAGACTCAACTCAACTAGTCAAACTAAAGTGTCAACTGAAGAGAATATTCTCCAGGTGGAATATTCTCCCCTAAACTTTAGGACACTGAATAATGACTAATAAACATAGGAAAAAACTTAGGGCCTTAGAAAAAATAAATCCTAGGTGTGTGTGAAGTAACTCCAACACCCCCCCTGAACATCACTATGGTGAAATAAAGAATGGGTCCCGGCAACGAGGCCATGTTAGGTACCCAAATACAAAAGATACACTGAAATAAAGTGAGGAAAGAGGGAAAAATTCATGGGAAAACCCCCCCCCCTCAAGGTACAATGTATGTAAAAAGAAGAACTGGAAATTGTTAGGCAACTGTGTCCTTCACTCGAAGACGAATTCGTAGAGAGTGGAACTGATGCTCAGTGAAGGTCTTGGTGAAGATGTATGTCATTTGTTCTTCTGAAGGACAAAACTGTAGGTCGATATTCCCCTTGTGTACTAAGTCCCAGATGTAGTGCATGTGGATCTCGATGTGCTTCGTCCGCTGCCTATGAACTAGATCTCTACAGAACTTCAGAGTACTCTGCTTGTCACACCAAATGACGATCGATTGATGAAACTGAATGCCCAACTTAGTGAGAAAATGTTGTAGCCACATATCCTGAATGGTTATGTTAACTACCCCTATGTACTCTACCTCGATTGAATAAAGAGAAATAGCAACCTGCTTCTTGCTCGACCAACAGATAGGCCTAGAACCAAGACTGAGTGAGTAACCAGATGTGGACTTGCGATCAGTGTTATCACCAGCCCTTTCAGAATCAGTAAACCCGATGAGATCTAATGAAGAGTATTATGCATAATGAATCCCAAAGGTGATGGTGCCCTATACGTAGTGAAGATACGCTTTGCATCCTTCTAATGTGGCTCATGCGGCTCTTGCGAGAATCTGGAAATTGCACAAACTACATAGAAGAGGTCTGGTCTGGAGTGTGTGACATACAACAAGCTCCCCACTAGTTGTTTGTACAATGTGTTTTCAACCAGTGGAGTGTCCCCGCCATCCTCAAGTTTGACTCCTGATAGGAAAGTAGTCAGATCAGACTTGCAGTATATCATGTGAAATCTCTCAAGGAGATCCCATGCATACTTGGCCTGAGACAGTTTGATGCCCGATGCATCCTGACTAATCTTAAGTCCAAGGAAGAAGTGTAGGGAACCCATGTCCGTCATCAAAAACTTGTCATGTAGAATCCTCTTGACTGCAACAATCGTTCAATTCGAGCAATCGATGATCAACAAATCATCAACATACATAACTAAGAGTAGAAGTGAATCAACCGCCCTGAGAATGTAGACATTTGGGTCTGATTTACAACGTACAAATTTTTGTGACAATAGGTAGGAGTCTGTATTGGCATACCATGCCCTCGGAGCCTGCTTGAGGCCATAAAGATATTTCTTCAGTCAAAAGACCAAATATGAATCTTGCATAAATCCCTGGGGTTGCTCCATATAGATCTCCTCAGAGAGATCATTGTGAAGAAATGCATTCTTCCCGTCCATCTCATGGAATTCCCATCCCTTGGCCGCGACAATTGCAAGTGCAAAATGTATGGAATCCATCTTTGCTACTGGAGCGAAGGTCTCATCATAGTCAATGACATGCACCTGGTGAAAGCCTTTGGAAACAAGCCTGGCTTTGTATCTACTAATCTGTCCATCCGTTGCACTCTTGGTCCTGTAGACCCATTTTCATTTGACAATTTTCCTTCCATAAGGAAGGGGAACCAGATCCCAAGTCTGGTTCTCAAGGAGGGAGTTGTACTCCTACTGCATGGCGAATTCCCAAAAGGGATTTCCACTAGCCTCACTATAATATTGTGGATCTGAAGATTGAACCAAGAAAAAAAAATTGGAGGGAAATGGTTTAGTGGCAGTGAGTGCAATATGAGGCTCGTCGAAATCAGATCGAGTCCTCCTAGTACCGGTTGGATCGCCAACAAGATCCCCTGCATCCTGAAGAGTAGTATGTACCCACTTGGGCCTCTGCTCTGGCTCTGCATCTGCATTTGGATGCTCTAACTCTGCATCTGACTGTGCTAAATTTGTATCTGGACCATCTGAGTCCTCTGAATCAGAACTCTCATCTAAATAAGATTCAACATGTGCATTCTCATTGTCTCAGACAAGTGGAAGAATGAATGTGTCTGCATGCGACTGTTGAGGTACATGCAAGACACTTTCCTCGAATTGAACACTTCTCTCAATGATGAGTCGGTCCAAGGAAAGATCAATAAGTCTGTATCCCTTCACATCATCGGGATATCCAACAAAAATACACTCAGTGCTCCATGGATCAAGTGCCTTCCTCTTTTCAAAGGGAATCTGGGCCCATGCACGTGAACCAAAAATACGAAAGTGCGTCACTTCCAGTTTGAGGCCGCTCCAGGCCTCATAGGGGGGTCTTATCCTTGAAATATCTATGGGGAGATCTATTTTGGATGTATGTTGCACAATTAAGTGCTTCGACCCATAGTCTATGTGGTAGTGACTTTGCACATAACATGCAAGATTCCATCTCTTTTAGAGATCTGTTTTTCCACTCAACAACTTCGTTTTCCCATGGAGTATAGAGAACTATGTGTTGCAACTGAATCCCTGCCTCATGAAAAATATTATGGATCTCATGATTGACATACTCTCCCCCATTATCAGTTTGGAGGACTTTGATTTTCTTTCCTTACTGTGTCTCAACCAGAGCTTTGAAATCTTTGAGGTGTTGAAAGACCTCAGATTTTTGTCTGAGAAAGTAAATCCATGTGAAACGTGAGAAATCATCAACAAAAATGAGAACAAACCTCACTTCGTTGATATATGGATGCGGAAAAGGATCCATCATGTCACTATGGATCAAATCTAAAGGAGAGGAAACTCTCTGAGTCTTTCCTTTATCGAATTTCTCTTGAGGGTGTTTTCCAAGAACACAACGCTCACAAACTCATTTGGAGAAATGGATGTCTGGTAGACCATCAACCAATATTTTATTTCTAAGTTGTTGCATATATCTTAAATTCAAATGTTCAAACCTTTCGTGCCATATCCTACTACTTTCATCAACATGGGTAAGCAGTAAAGCAGAATCTAGTTCAATAAATTCAAAAAATGTATACAATCTAGATTGATGATTTACCTCACCGGTAGAAACCCTGGAATTAGTTTGCATGTCATAGATGTCCACTACATTTGGTGTAAATATGAATTTCTTTCTGGTGCCGGAATTCATCCACTGATACACAGAGAGAAGATTGATGGAAATTTTGGGAACGTCCAACACATTCTTGAAGCTTCCGTTGGTGAGTTCAATCCTTCCTTTGTCGGTGACCTCAACTGGAGAGTTGTCCCCCGTCATAATAGGAGGACCTTTTCATGCATACAATGAAGAATAGACTACTTTTTTTGCATCCATATGATGTGATGCTCCTGAATCTATGAGCCAAGCATCAAGAGATGAGTTGATGGCAATCAAGGCATGGCTAGAATGCCTTTCTTGGGATTATGATCTTTTGGCTTCTTCTTCTTGGAACCCTCGAGGATGCGATATCCAAGGTTGTTTTGTTGAAGTATTTGAGTCATTATATCTATTTGTTTCTGCATGCATGTGGATTCTATATGGAATCATTTATGGCAGTACATGCATTTCTCCCCTTTTCTTCCATTTCCACCTTTAAATCTGGAGGCATCGGTGAAGGGTTTTGAGTACACTTCCTTCTTCGTATGTGCACTTCCTTTTGTCTTTATCTTTAGATTGATGATATTTATGGTTTCCATCTTTCAAAGTAATTCCATGCGCCTTTGGACCTTTGATTTTTCCCATGTTGATGAGCTTGGTTTGCTCTTGTGTCAGGGATTCAATAAAGTCCTCAAGAGAAGGCATCTTCCAAGTGGCTCCAGAGGAAAATTTGACTTAACGGAATGTTGATACAAACACGAATAATTAAGGACCAAGTTTGGAGAGAATGGTGGGAACCATTTGTTTCTCCTCCTTAGATCTATCAACCCCGCAAGCTTTGAGTTGCGAAAGTAAATCCTTGAATTTTGTAAAGAAATCTTGGATATTGTCGAAGCTTTTTAGATACAATGTGATAAATTCCACCTCCAGCATATGTCCCCTCATCTCATCCTATTTTCCAAAGATCCCTTCCAAGGTGGTTCAGGCTTCATTCGGGGTTTTACAGGAAGATATGTGAAAAAGGAGACTGGGAGAAATAAGACTACAAATCGTTCTAAATGCTTCATCCATTCGATTTAGATACTTGTATTTTTCTATGGCTGATGTCAGTTATGTGTCTGTATTCAAGGTTAACTTGTACAATCCTCTTGTTTGGATATGTATGACTATTTTCTCCTTCCATGCAAAGTAATTGTAAGGTGTAAGAATGAATTCTTTTGGGAAATCCATCTTTCCTCTGTCTTCAATCTTTTGTACCTGCAAAAAATTTGGTGTAGCTTTTGCTTAGCAGTCTGTCGGCTCTAATACCATGTAAATGTGTTGAACCTGCACATAATATATCTAGCTAGAAAATACCACACACATTTTGCAAAGAGAAATTGAAAAAGGAGAAGCAAGAGAGAATGAATGGAATAATTCTCATTAGCTGTGATGAATAATGAATAATTTACACATGATATACTTTGTATAACTCAATCAATGTGCACTAGAGGAGAACCAATGCGCCATAGTGGTGGTCTAGAGTGATCTGTACACACACCAACAGTTATGGGAGTGAACTGTCACCTAGTCTAGTCTCTCAGGCAGTTACGAGAGTGAACCGCCACCTAGTCTAGTCTCTCAGGCAATTACGAGAGTGAACTGCCACCTAGCTAATTTAACTAGTCAACCAGTATTTAGTTAACTGACTGAAATAGAGTGTAGTGACGAGTATATCAAGAAATCAAGGGTGATGTGTCATTATGGTGATGAAACCAAGGCTAATGCACATTAACATGGTGATGATTGCAATGTTGCATGGTGACAAAACCAATGCAGCATCTAGACTCAACTCAACTAGTCAAATTGAAGTGTCAACTGAAGAGAATATTCTCCAAGTGGAATATTCTCCCCTGAACTTTAGGAGACTAAACAATCACTAATAAACATAGGAAAAACCTTAGGACCCGAGGAAAAACAAATCCTAGGTGTGTGTGAAGTAACTCCAACACGGAAAAGGGAGTTAATACTCTGGAAAAGTTAGAATTTGTGCATGCGATACAGAAGGAAAAAGGATTGAAGCACCACAACATAGAGATGTCTTAAGATGAGCGAATGGATCAAATACACTTAGTGGCCAAACATTGGGCCAAAATCATCGATGAACCCATAGACATAATAGATGAGGACTGGGCTCACTGTAATCAGAGTTGGGATAAGATCAATTGGGTGATGACAAAACTTGAATTTCCCGCTTTCGAGTCTCCTAATGATTTTCAGCCAATTAAGGAAATGGCTGCTGAGTTGCAGCGGTCGACCGACGGTTACAAGAAACAAGTTCAGTGAATCAATGCAACAGAAAAAGGACACGTGCAAAATCGTGTGATCGGTCAAATTAAAATCATGGACCGAATGGAACAAGTAATCGACCGCATGGAGAAGCACACCCTTAGATATTGCGACAACAAGCATGAGTTGCTGATGTTGATGGATCAACACAGGTTCCCTTTCACTGAGACTTGCACCCAAATATTCAAAGAGTGGTTCGATTACATGGAAGATCATGAATGCCTGAAAAACCCCCAGATCACCCAAGTCATCTTGACTTGAACTGATGATTATTTATTTTTGGACGCCTATGTGATAGTTTTACCAAGTTCAATTTGTTATAAATAAAGGAATTCTAGGGATAGAAAATACCTTTTTTTTTTATTTCAAAGACTTCAGCTATTTTTTTTGGAGAATTATTTCTGAAAATTAATTAGAAGCTACATTGGAGCCTAGAGTATTGTTTTCTTTGGAATCTAATTGGGAATCTACATGAAATTGTAGACTGTTCTGTTGTGAACCATTGTGTGTTGATGTCTAGTAAGCTTATCATTTATCAAACTATCTTATGATAATCACTATTATACATCAAATTATTATGTTCAATCTACATGTGATATCTTAATACTGGTGATCTCATAATATAGAATTATTTATATCTTATGAATAGATCTTGGTATAGGTACCTTTCATGCTTGTAAATTTTACGTTTTTTGTTCGTTTCTAAGAATTTTTTCTCGTGAAACTAAGCACATAGCAATTGGTTGGTTACTTATTAACACGACTTCTTTAAAAGTTAGTTTTTTTAAAAAGAAACAACTGCATTATCTTCTTTTTTACTCATTAAATGGTTTGTTGGACTAATAATGTTAATTTGTTTATATGTGTGTCAAGTTATTTGAAGTAAATACTAAAAACACCACAAAAAGAGAATTCAGAGTATGAGTGAAACTAGGTAACTTTTAAATCCCATCGAATGATTGTCAAACCATTAACCCTGAGGATTATTCCACACCAAATGAGGAAGAGTCTAATTGGGCCTCTTCCTTGGGTTTAATCCCTATTGTTTATTGAAGGGAAATTTACCCCCCTCAACACACCCTTGGGAATGTGAGGCATGTCATCACTCATAGAAGGCTTCTCAATATGAAGAGACCCTTGTGGCTCGAGGCTTTCTTTACTCTTTGACGCAGACACGGGTTTATCGTAATTATGCGCTCGAGTCTATAGATGAGAATTAGATCTCAACATATAGATATATTCGATGGTGTTCCTTCAAGAAGGGGAGCACCTTGGTTACCCCCCTTTGCGGGTGGCCATTGGAGGAGATAGGTAGGTAGTAAGAGGGCTAGTGGATCCACACAAAAAGGCTTATGAAATAGGGATACCACCATGATCAACTCAACGCGAGGCGTCTAGTGAGATAAGTCCCAAACAAGGGTGTTGGAGAGGGTGGGTGGGTTCACACAAAAAAAGGATTATGAAAGAGGGGTACCACTACGATCAATGTGAGGAGAGGAATCTAGTGATATAGATCCCAACCAAGGGTGTTGGTGAGGGCAGGTGGTTCCGCAAAAAAAGGCTTATGAAAAAGGGGCACCACTACGATCAATGGGATGAGGGGAATCTAGTGATATAGGTACCAAATAAGTGTGTCGATGGGACCACTTATACTTCTTTTTTATTCCTACAGAATTATACTCCTTTCTAAATAATATTGTAGTGACAGAATGCCCAAATTCTTAAAATTGAAGATTGTGTAGGAATTTGATAGCCTGGATGGAGGGAGTAGGGCTACCCAAAATTGGAGATGCAAAATTTCAACCCCGTTTCTATTCTAGCAGCAAAGGGTATGGTTTTGAGGGTTTCTAAGTACAATGAAATGCTTTGTGTTATAGATATCTTATATACTTGTAGGGTCCAACAATAGTACTTGACTCAATATCTTAGGGCACTAACTAAGGAGGGTTAATTGTACCCTTAGTTATACTACCCGATTACCCAGGTACATGAGAGTATACTTCCTGAGTGTGATTCTCAATGCCACTATAGCAGTCAGGTCATCAAATCATTGAGCTACGACTTGTTTTAGGATATCTATAGTATTCTCGATATACCTAAGGGTACGTGGAAGTGAACTTTTGTGTACATGTGTTTTATAATGTGGTGCTACTTGAAGGGGTACCAACATGGGTTACAGAGGTTTCCAACAAGGTGAAACCATGTGTAGTTCCTATGTGTATTCTTCCCCAACCACAACTTTACCCGCTTAACGACATATCACTATGTTTTATAGACGTCAAAACATGTCTCTAGCCTGCAATTTTTTTTCTAAAAAGATTTGTCAAGGAAAGAACTCTAATACCACTTGTAAGGTATCAAAAGGAAATATGTAGAGCAGTAGCACAATTATTATCAAAATAGCTAGAAAAAATAAATTAAATGGTAAGCACAATGACAATATGGATCCAAAATATGATACCTTTATTATTATGAGAACAATGTTCACTTGCCTCTTCGAGGGGACAACCTCTGGTATAGTAGAGCTTGAGTAAAAATGTTTCAACAAGACAAGCTTTTCAATGCTTTCTACCTCTATTTACACTACCATATTCCTGAGAACATTATGAAGGAATAACTTTCTAGAGGTGGAACCTTCTAGTAAGTCTTCCTACATTGGTTGTCTTCACATTATTACATAGGCCTTATTTACTAATGACAACATTTATTACATATCAAAACATATTATTCTATCTACATGAGCGGTTAGGGAGGTTAGCACCCTAAAAATCTTGATGTAGGGAGGTGAGATAATATGCTATCGTTATGAGATGTTTCATAGGAGAGTCCTGAACTACCCTACAAATGATAAGGAACTCTATGACTTGGTTCAAGCTATTAAGAAGTGGAAGCACTATCTGATAGGAAATGTGTAATGAACCAAATAATTAAAATATCATAAAAGAACATAATTACACACCATGTACATAATGTGAGATGGAGCACAAATCCGAGACAGATAAGTTACACAATAACTCCTTAAAGAAAAGGAGAACATCCTCCAAATAACCAAATACATTTGTACATCACAATTCACCTGTCTCCAATAATGAATACATGATCTCTCTCTCTCTCTCTCTCTCTCTCTCTCTCTCTCTCTCTCTCT
>ML812981.1:80916-99818 GCA_009831015.1 Picea engelmannii | reverse complement strand
TTAGCAGGATTGCTAATAATTTGAGCCCAGGTTTTAGAGAGTTTTGTGGAATCTCCTTTCCTCTCTTCTCTTGATGTCTCTTCATTGTTGTCTATTTGGGTAACTACTTTCCCTTTATCCTGAGATGGCTTCGCATTCATCACTTTTGTATTTTCCACTGCAATTTTCTTCATGTTTTGCACTTCCGCTTTCATGCGTTGCCATTTTGTTTTCCCCATTCGAAGAGCTTCCTGTAGCAATGACACTTGCTCCTTCAAAACTTTGTTGTTTTCTGCTAAATCCTGGTTTTCGGCTATTATTCTATGGATTGTACAATCTCTTTCCAACTCTTTAGCTTCTACTACTTCCAACCTCTCTTTTACCTTTAACAGTTCTTTCACATAAAGATCAGATGACCAAGTGAGAGGTGTGGATGTAGGACTATATAAGGCATAATCATCAGTGACTTTTCCTTTAGACTTGTTGCCACATACATGCAACGAGGATTTGTTTGAATGTTGTTTCTTGTGAAGGACCCAAGTACTTTCCCTTTGAGACCTTTTTTTCCTTGTCTGCTCCCATTTCAGACGAGTTAGTCTTCGTTTTAAAATGCCCCGGTACTGTTTGGCATTAACCCAAACGCACTTTTCAGTTTTGGTTGATGAGGCAATTTTCACTTGCCCTATATCATTTGTTTCCACAGGTTCTAAATTTTATTGTCCCATTGTCATGATGCTATTAAGGAAAATCAAAGTCTCTGCCCAAAACTGACCCTCAGTTTTATGCTTTACCCTTCACTATATGTTGATCTGACCGTTGAAAACTTGTTGCTCATCCCATTGTCCCTGTTAGACCATTGTCCCTGTACTTTGTTAGCTCACTGTCCCTGCCCACTGTCCCTCAAGTTGAGCCCACTATCTTTGTCCCTGTCCCTATCCCTGAATGTCTGCTACTGCCTTTAAAACAACATGCATCTGGTTCTTGTTATTGAGAGATTTCTTCAAACAGTTTGCAGACATTCTTGAGGTCAATCAATCTGTCAGTCAATAAGTTTCTTTGTTTGCAAGAACCAGAAGAGGAAATCTGAAGCTAACACTTTAGTCACCCACAAACAGTGTTGAATGCAATCCAAAATCAGCAATCCCTTTCACAGATTATTCGCTCATACTTTGAAGATAGTTAACCCACGCTGCTACACTTAGTTTCTGCACCTCCCTCAGCCTGTGGATAGTGTAAAGTCGCCCCACAACAGAGATATGTCATTAAGAAATGATGATACTCATCCCACATAAGAAATCGTCCCCTCTGTCACAGGAAATACGCCCACAACTTGCAGAAGTTTCCCTGGTTTACTTCTGTTGTAGAAAATTCTCCCTAGAAGACCAATAATAATGCTAGATTGTCAGTTTATATCAGCTGCTCCAATAGTAGATAAATTCTGGTTGAAATATGAGTGTATGCACGCATTAGACCTCCAAAAGCAGACTCCACGACTTGGTAGTAATGTCGTAACCTGACCCTGTCCTCGAGGGCAAAAAACCAGATGAAAGGAAAGATGACAATCCATAAAATATCGATGACCACAAGGAATACGCACTATCCTTGAATCCTCGGTCAAATTAACGCCCATAGAACACGTCTTAATTGAATCATACTAGGAAGAAGCTTCATCCTAGGTGTCTCAATTCGAGCTTCTGGTTGACCATTAGCAAAAGAGGAAGGGTTCATATCATCTCTTAGTCACGGAATGGGCCCAAGAGATCCAAGGGCTTTAGAACTTCCTTAATCAATGGTCAACAATGATCTTCGGATTAAACATGCACGGATTTTAATGGTGCTCTTGTCCTCAGAAAGATCCAAGGGTTGAAAAGACCATCAAATGGACGGTTAGTGTTTGGCATGCCTGGGTTTTAATCATTTCTATCTCTCGAAATAAATCCACACCCGCCACATGTAAAAGTTAGTAAATACATATATGGTTTTTTTTTTTTTTCCCGGAAGAAATTATCTCAATTTTATAAGAGTTTATAAAATCATTTACAATTTGCTGTAAATACCATTCCCAGATCTAACAAAAACCAGGATCAGACTGGGTCAATACAAATGCTGCCAGATAACAATAAGAGACATAAATGCCAATAGGCAAGGGTCGAATCCCATGGAAAAATCCTCCGATTAGACTCCTGCACAGTCCGCAACAGATAGAGGCAGAGAAATCAGCTTATAACATGAGAGACAGTCACCCAAATCTTGCGGGACCGATGCTTGCATAAGCAGCCTCCGATGCTCCTCAGCACAACAATGAGTGACAGCCACCGAAACAAATCGCGCCAACAGAAAACAAAACAGTGTCCAAAGCACAAGGAACTGGGCACAGGGAAGGACAAAGATGTCAAGGAGGTTCGAGGAGATTGAAGGTGGAAATCARACTCTCCCGATCTCTGTCACAGTGGAAGATTGATAATCTGCCCATCACTTGATTGAGAGCACGCTTCGAAAGAACATCTGCCTCCGAATTGAAGRTTCTGGGAAGKTGACGWAAGATGATGTCAGAAAAGGAGCTGGCCARCTGATGAGTTTTGAGTTTCCATCCGTCCACATGGATGGATTGAAGGCTACTCTGGTTATTGATCCAGTCAATAATTACTTTCGAATCTCCAATTACGTGAAGATGATTAAGTGACCAACAGGAAGCAATCAAAAGAGTGGCCCAAAAACCCAGTAGCTCGGCTTTAGTGTTCGATCCCCTGCCACAATTAAGAAACCACTTTGTCAGCCGCTGAGGGTGTGATCTGAAGGTGCCACCAGCACCACAGCAAGTGCCTGAGGAGAGATCCACTCCATCAAAAAAGGCTATCGAGTAACCTTCAGGCAGAAAGGTATCCACCGCTTTGGGGAGAAGTAATTTGACAGTAGTCTGCTTCCACTGAAAAGAGGCCAGCGTTCTGTAGAAGGCAACCTGAAGAGAAGGAGAGGAGTCCTCAAAAAGGGCCCTGTTGTGTTCAATCCATACATGCCAGCAAACGAAAACAACCAGCGATGGAGGGGCTGCTTGAACATTGTACCAGGAGGAGAAACACTTCAAAAAGGAGTCACCAGTCCAAAGGAAAGTAAGGGAAAGATGCTTCAGAATAAGATCCCAAAGCGCTTGGGTAAAAGAACAGTGAATGAACAAGTGAGAGGGGTCCTCCGAAGCTTTGTGACAAAGCACACAATAACCTGGACCCTGCCAACCTTTTCTGCGTAGTGACTCCCAAGTCAGGAGTTTGTCATTTGCACAAAGCCAAAAGAATAATTTGTGCTTAAGAGGGAGCGCCCAGGACCATAATCGGGTGAGCCAACATGGCTGAGCCACCAAACTCCTTTCCGACAGCAGAGCAGCATAGACATTTTTGGCAACCACTCTGCCAGAACCGTCTCCCCCCGTCCAGGTGAGGGCATCTGGAGCGGTAGAGAGAGAGAGGCTCGAGCATCTTATAGAAGTCGTATAAGCATCGAATTCCTGTGCTAAGTGCCCACCGAGAGCCAGCTCACTACTAAGTAACCAAGAATCCGGAAGAGGGAAGGCACCGGATCGCCTCTTCAGATGCGCAAGAGAGGACAGATTCAGGGAGAGCAAATGAGACCTGAGTTGTAAAGAGAAGATAGAAATACATATATGGTTGATAAAGAAAGGCTTCTAATATTTTAAATAATAAGGATATTTTTTTTTAATATAGTTCCTTTTTATAAGAACCTATACTAATATTTTAAATAATAAGGATTATACTAATATTTTAAATAATAGGGATATTTTTTTTTTAATATAGTTCCTTTTTAGAACCTATAAATATAACTCCACAATGCATATAGGAATGGTTGTGGCCACTACATCATATCTTACGTAGAGTTATGAGAGATAGTTAAATTATTTTAAAGTTTGACTTGACTTAGATAGTAGCTCTAGTCTTAGATATTTAAATAATAAAAATAATATGGAGAGTGGACTCATGATCAAATTATCATATTAATAATAGCTTGGACCTAAGAATAACCTTTAATGTAGGGAACATTAACATTGTAAAGTTATAAAGTATGTTTAATAAATTAACCTAAAATCAGGATGACTTGAGTTGAGGATAATATTATAAGAAAATATTTTGAGAGCTTGGTTATTTCGATGAATTTGCTACTAGGTTTTACCTTGGCTTGGTATGTTTTTATAAAGGATAGAAATAGAGTTAAAACTTAATGCAAAATCACGTTACTAGGTTTTAGCTTGGCTTGGTAATTTTTATAAAGGATAGAAATAGAGTTAAAAACTAATGCAAAATCACTTTCCTTTAAAGTAGATAAAGTTTAAAACTTTTAATAAGATTATGTTATTGCTTAATAAACGAGTCAATATTTATAAAATCAATAATGACTTTGAATATACTCAAGTCCAAGTAAATAAAATAAGTCTGATATTTTAAGAATTTTTTTTAAAATATTCCAGTTTAACTAGGTATGAGGTCTTTGCTAGGCAGGGTTTGGTAAATGTTTTGGTAAATGTTAATCACAGGGTTTAGGTTTATGATTAAAATATGATATTTTAACGACATATTATTTGATGACGGTTAAAAATAATCTAGACATAGATCAAATGCAGTCAATGATTTTAAGAGGTTAGAGATTACTTTAACATAAGCAAAATATAAAACAATCTAGCATGAATTCGAAAAATTTGGAAGGGCATTTTTAGCTACAAAACTCACGTTCTTATTCAATTTTGGCTTGCATTTTTTATTTGATCTTATTCGTATTTAAGGATTCCTCAACCTTCTTGAAAATTTCCTCTTCCAATCTTTTGGTAGTTTCCTCATCCAAGATCTTTGTTTCTTCTTGATTTTGACAATTCTTATTTTCTTCTTTCAATCTTTTAACCTCATCCAGTAGTTTTTTGTTATGGTTTCATAATATACATATCTCTTCATCTTTCTTTTTCAAATCTTCCCTTGAATCATCATTTTCCCACTTTGCTTTACTACTCTTTTCTTGCTTTCAATTCTTAACCTCCTTAATGAGTGATTCATTAAGGGACCGTATCTTAGATAGCTCCTCACCCTTCTTCTTAATCTCTTCCTTTGCTTCTTTTATTTCATCTTGAATTCTATACATTTCCTCCATTTTTGTATCGCTAATACATTTATCTAAGAAGAGTTTTTCAAATTCTTCCCATGTGGATTAGAGTCTAGTGACTTGATCAAGGATTCTCCACCACTTATAAGCTTCACTATAAACTCAAGGCTTTCTTGAAAAGGATCCTTACAATGTTCTTTTACCATCCTTAACCACTCAACGGGATCGATTTCATATTTATCTTCATCTCCTGTAAATTTAGGTATTGTCATTGGTTCTTAAGTGAGGTCTAACCCCAACCCTGAACTCACAACCTCAAATGATCTCAAATAGTTATAATCATTGTTTCGATATGCTTTTCTATGTTTTCTATTTTCAATGGATTTTGAATCAGTTCAATCAGACATCCCAATCAAAATTTATGATAGTTTTAAGTGAACATGCCTTTGAAACCCTGATTTGGAGTCTATCCTCCTGGACGACCTTCCTTCTAATGTATTTATGAAATCTCAATCCCTATGTGTATGAAATTGTGACCTGTACTACTTTGAAGTGTCTTCTTTGCAATGCCACAAGTATGACCAAAATTGGATGTGTCAAATGAAATTTATGGTAACTTTCCCAAACCTTGCTGAATTTTGGCCTATTTTGGAGAGTAAACTTGTACAACATGCCATGCACCCAATATTTGATATTTGATTATGAAACTCACACACACAATACTGCTAACTGCAATCTTTAAAATGCAATTGGTCTCATGGAATTTTGATCCTCTATGAAGAAGTTATGATCATTTTACCTAGAACACTTGTTTGAGACTAGTTGAAAACCCTATCTTCCACAGGGTGTATCTCCGAAAGTACAACGACATAGAAGCTGAAATTTGTACCATGGGTACCTTGATATGTCTTCTAAACATCCTCCAAGTTTTGTCTTCTGAATTGGCCCCAAAAAAATTTATAAGAAAAATTCCAAGATGTCTTGTTTGAAGAAGCAAAACCCTAGAATTGATGCTTTGGCACCAAATGTACTGAACCGAATACTTAAAATATCATAACAGAATAGAAGTACACACCATGTACAAAATGTGAGTGTGGAGCACAACTCCAAGATAGATAATTTACATAATAACTCCTTAAATCATAGGAGAACCTCCTCCAAATAACCAAATACATTTGTACATCACAATTCACCTGTCTCCAATAATGAATACATGATCTCTATATATACCTATTCACACTTGCACATGAGGCCCATTTACTATTAGGTTGACCCTATTACATATATATTTACACATTACATGTACATTTAGGCCCATATATTCCCCCCCCTTGGGATCATATCATATACATTTATCCATATATATGCTCCCATTGGATCATAACAAAATGAAACCATTATCCACACTGATGACCAACCACTACAGTATTTGCAGGACCAGAGTAAGCTTCAACAAACCATACATTACAAATGGATGGGGTTTTTAAAAAGGTTTCATATAGTCATCAAGTATAAGAAGGGAAATGTTTCACTAATAAGTTTACATATATGCTTCCAAGGCCAGTCACATCGAAGATTATACCTTTGGGATCTCTTATGCACATGGAGCCTTTTACCCATACATACAAAGAGGAATACATAGAAGATGGCGAATTTAAAGAGGTGTTTCAATAGCTATCTGACCAACCTCGTGTAGAAGAAGGTGACAATAAAGCTAACTATCATCTCTAGAATGTGTTTCTCTACAAGCTAGATAAGCTCTGTGTCCCTAAAGGTGAAATATTCCAGATATAAAAAAGTATGCAGAACAGAAATAAAATGCTAGAAATGGAAGACGAACAACAATATAACCAGAATAACACCACAATAATACCAATATGATACCAAAATAACACCAGAATGAGCACTTTGATTACTGAGAGCAATGTTCACTTGCCTCTTTGAGGGGGAAACCTTCAGTCGAGCAGAGCTCTATTACAATAATATCCAAGACAAAAGTTCTCATACCCTCGACTCCTATTTATACTAAATGTGTCTATCAAAAGAACCACCTAGAGGAAGATCCTTCTAGAAGTGAAAGCTTCTATTAGGTATTCTTATATTCGACTTATTCTTCCTTATTGCTAGGCCTTATTAATATTGACCTTTATTACATCGGAATATATTATTCTACCTAAGTGAGGGGTTAGGTCCCTAACATGTTCTCCCCATTAAAAACAACCTTGTCCTCAAGGATTGAGATGTGGAAATTGTTGTAGAATGGTAGTTGGTTCCCAAGTGGCATTTGTTACGGTTGTATCTTTCCACTAGACTAACACTTCCTTCATGGTTCGATGACGCAGGCGACGCTCACGCTGGTCTAGAAATGCTTGTGGTTGTAGCCAAATGGAGCCTTCTTTGTCCAACTCGGGAAGGTTGGTTTGAGTTTGGCACTTAGTTCCAATCACCTTCTTTAAGTAGGAAACATGAAAAACATGATGTAGCTTAGAATGATTGGGAAAAGCTAACTGATAGGCCACATGTCCCACATGCTTGAGAACCGTGTAAGGACCATAAAATTTGGGCGCCAGTTTCTGGCAATGGTTAGCCTTGAGGGAATTTTGCTTGTAAGGTTCTAGACGAAGAAACACCTAACCCCCTTCTGCAAATTGACGTTCAGAGCGACCTTGATCTGCTTGTTGCTTCATGTGATTCTGGGCCATGACCAAATTATCTTTGAGGGTATGGAGAATAGATTCGCGAACTGTAAGCGTATGATCAACCGCCTGGACCTTTGAGACACCTGGAAAATATGAGAGAACCGAAGGTGGATTTTTTCCATATACCGCTTCAAAATGAGTCATCCGGGTAGTTGTATGGTATGAAGTGTTGTACCACCATTCAACTAGTGGTAACCATTGAGCCCATTGATTTTGTTTTTTCGAGGAAAAACACCTCAAATATGTTTCCAAACACTTGTTGACAACTTCAGTTTGGCCATCAGTCTGGGGATCATAAGTTGTGCTGAGATGCAATTGGGTGCCTTGTAACTTGAACAATTCTTGCCAAAAATTACTGGTGAAAGTTGGGTCATGATCATAAACAATAGAATTCAACATGCCATGAAGTTTGAAGACTTGATCCATGAAAAGTTGAGCCATAGTGGATGTTGTAAATGGGTGTTAAAGAGCACATAAATGAGCATACTTGGAAAGACGATCAACTACCACCATGATGACCGATTTATTGCCCGATTTAGGTAAGCCTACAATAAAATCCATAGAGATATCTCGCCAATTAGTAGGTGGAATTAGGAGTGATTGTAGTGTGCCAGGATATTTGATTGTTTCTCCCTTTTTGCATTGACACACATCACATTCAACCACAAAATTACAAACATCATGTTTCATACCATCCTAGAAAAAAGAATGTTTGACGCTGACATAGGTTTTGGTAAACCCGGAGTGCCCAGTTGTGGGTGTAGCATGAAGCTCACAAAGTACCGTGGATTTAAGTTTTGACTGTTTACTTAAATACAAACAGCCCTTGTATCACAGTTCATCATGGAGCCAAGAGTACCTTGGGGAAACTGGATAATTGGACTGCAATTGTTGTGTCAGATGCAAACTTTTGGGATCGTGTAGCCATTCCTGGCGAACGACTTGGAGCCAATTTGGTACAATGAAGGGGAGAGAAAAAAGGGACCCTTCATCTTCATATTTTTGGGAAAGTGCATCTGCAACCACATTGTCTTTGCCTTTCTTGTAAATGATCTCATAATCATATCCAAAGAGTTTAGTCACCCATTTTTGTTGCTCTAGGGAGGAAATGTGTTGTTCCTGAAAATACTTGAGGCTTTGATGATCTGTCTTAATTTGGAAGCGTTACCCCAATAGATACAAGCGCCAAAGATCAACGACGTGCAAAATAGCGAACATTTCCTTTTCATAGATTGATTTTCTCAAGTTTCGTTCAAATAGTTGTTCGCTGGTAAAGGCCAAAGGCTGACCCTCTTGCATAAGGACAACACCAATTCCTTTCCCTGAAGCATCACATTCCAGGAAAAAGGTCTTTGTGAAATCAGGAAGGGCCAAGACTGGAGTGGTGCACATGGCCATCTTCAAGGTTTGAAAATCCTGAACAACTATTGGAGTCCAAGTGAAAGAATTCTTTTTAAGGAGTGCAGTGAGAGGTGTCGCAATCTTTCCATAATTCTTAACAAACTTGCGATAATAACTTGTTAAGCCCAGAAATCCATGCAATCTTTTGAGAGTCTTTGGGTGAGGCCAGTCTTGCATAGCTTCAATCTTTTTAGGATCCACCATGACGCCTACCTTGCCAACAAGATGACCCAAGTACTCGACTTTAGAGGCGTGAAAAACACATTTAGATTGTTTCAGGAAAAGTTGGTGCTGAGAGAGTATATGGAGAACTCGATCCACATGAGCAAGATGGTATGTCCAGGTTTTTCTATAGACGAGGATATCATCAAAGAAAACTAATATAAAATGACAAAGAAAAGGATGGAAGACATGATTCATGAGGCTTTGGAAAGTGGAGGGAGCATTACACAAGCCAAAGGGCATGACCAAAAACTCATAGTGGCCCTCAAGAGTTCTAAAGGAAGTCTTAGGAATGTTTTCCTCTTTCATACAGATTTGGTCGTATCCAGAACAAAAATCAAGTTTAGTAAAGAACTGGGCGCCACTCAATTCATCCAAGAGGTCATCAATGACAGGAATGGTAAATTTGTCTTTAATGGTGAGTTTGTTGAGGGAACGGAAGTAAAGACACATGCGCGAAGAACCTTCTTTCTTAAGGACCATGATCACCGGAGAAGAGTGGGGGCTCGTACTAGGGCAGATAACACATGTGTTAAGCAGTACTTGAACCATTTTCTCAATTTCATTTTTTGGGGAAAAGGGGTGACGATAGGGACGGATATTGAGAGGAAGGCGTCCGGGGACAAGGGGAATGGAATGATCATGAACACCACGGGAAGGAGGGAGTCCTTGGGGAGTGGAAAAAACCACTTGATGTTTAGAGAGGATGGATTGGAGGTCCTGTGACACATAGGGTGTCTCAGTTGCTTGTATGGCATGGAGTTGGGCAATAACGCCCAAATGACCTTTTTTGACCAACTTTTCCATGCGATGGGAACTAATGATCTCAAGGGAACCGACGATGATGCCTTGGAACTTATATTGTTGTCCCTCTTGGTCAAATTGCTTGGTTAATTCCTTAAAATCCACGAGAATGGGACCCAAAGTCCTTAGCTAGTTTGCACCCAACACAATGCCACAACCGCTCATGTTGATAGCAAACATATGAGATTTTAGGTAGTAGTCACCAATTTGGAGATGCACATTTTCACAACGCCCTCCACATTTCATGGACCCGCCATTGGAAATCATGATTTGAAAATTATTGACTGCCCGGATATAGCAATTAGTCTCTTGGGAAATGCGGCGATGAATAAAATTATGGGTGCTTCCACTATCAACAAGAATGATGACCTTCCTATGATTGATGTAGCCAATTAGCTTGAGGGTTTGGGGAGCAGAGAATCCAATGAGAGCATTTAGGGAAATGACCGGTTCGACTTCGGGAGGGTCTGAGAGAGGGGTTATTTCAATGGGTTTAGGTGACTCAGACACAAGGGGAGCTTCAACATCCTCTTCCGAAACATCCTCCGAGATGGCCATAAAATGATTTTGTTCCTTACACTTGTGTCCCGGAAAATATTTTTCATCACAATTATAACAAAGGCCTTTCAGTTGGCGTTCAGCCATTTCGGCCCTGGTCAATTTTTGGATGTTTAGTGGAGTAGAAGGAGGAGTGGTATTGACTGGTTTAGAGCGAGGAATAAAGGAGGGTTTCCGGTTTTGAGAAGAGACAACCTGTTGTGCTTCCTTATAAATTTTAGTAGCCTCCACCCAACTATGAGGCCGAGCCATGAGGACATGGGCACGAATCTCATCCTTAAGGCCACTGATAAAACATTCTCAGTAAAAAGCATCAGACATGCCCTCTATACGAAAAGCCAGTCACTCAAAAGCAACCATAAAATCTTCCACTGTGCCAGATTGTTTCAACTTTGTCAAACTGCCTAAATGGTTGGTGTCAGTGTCAAATCGTTTATAAAGCTCTGCCACAAAGTGTGTCCAAGCAATAAACCCTTGATGGACAGTTTTTCTCCATTGCCACCATTGCCAACGTTCTCGATCTAGATGAAGAACACCATATCGGATTTTGTCCAAGTCATCTATAATGTCATACAAAGAGAAATAATGTTCCATTTGAGTTACCCAACCAGTGGGATCTGAGCCATCAAATTTGGTCAGATCCACACGTGGAAGGCGTAGGTCACGTTGAAAGTGATGGGGTGGAAAATTATTGGAATGAGAGGAAGTTTCAACTTTGGTATGCAAAGGTGGGTCAGATAAAGGGGAATCTGTAGGGATATGCAGCTTGGTGTAGATCATCGAAGCGATAGATTCAAGCTGGGTAGTCATGTCTTGTTTAAGGTCTTCTTTGAGTTCCTTGTTTGAGGCAGCAATGGAGGAATGCATTTTTTTATTGATGGTGGCAATATTGGCACTGAGTTGTCTCACTTCTTGTTGGGTCTCTGTGAAATTAGAATGCAAGGTATTGAAGCGAGCTTCCAAGTCTTGGCTACGGGTATGGGCCATGATGACGAGGGAACTGAAAAGGGGCGAGTGAGGTCAAAAAAATTGTTGAAAAATGATAGGTATGACTATGTTAAGGGTGAAGAGATAAATCCAATGGAATAGGTCTCAAATAATGGTGCAACAAAATCCAAACTTTTTTTTTGTTTTTATTTTTATTTTTTACACCTGCGGAGTTATACTCCGGTCTGAAGAATATTGCAGTGATGAAATGCCCAAATGCTTAACCAGGAAGAAATGTGTAGTGATTTGGAAACTCAAACACAGTTTCACGCCAATAGATCTTGTTTGTTTTAATTTGTGTTTTCGTCCCTAAGGGTTAGGTATTCAAAGGTTCTACAGACAAGGGTTTGGCCTGTGCTATAGCTCTCTGATATACATGCGGGGTCCAACAGTAGTACTCGACCCAATATCTCAGGGCACCAACTAAGGAGGCTAGACTATGCCCTTAGCCATACTACCCGACTACCCAGGTACTAAAGAGTATCTTCCTGAGTGTTGTTCTCGGTGGCACTATAACAGTCAGGCGGTCGATCGGTTTATCTAAAGAGGGCTTCAGGAAATCTAGGCCAATCCGTATACAGGTGTTGTCTGATGCGCTACCACTCAAAGGGGTACCAACATGGGTTACAAGGGTGGCCAACAGATGTGCGCTTAGGTACCACTTGTATTTCATGTGTGTATGAATCCCTGACCGTGGGTTTATGCGTGTAACGACAGATCTCTATAGCTTAAAGATGTCGGAATACGTCTCTACCCTGGAAAAAAATTAACCCACAAATTTCTGCCGAGGAAAGTGCTCTGATACAACTTGTAATATTCCAAATATAAAAAGTATGCATAACAGAAATAAAATGATAGAAATGGTAGACGAACAACAATATAACCAGAATAACACCACAATAATACCAATATGATGCCAAAATAACACCAAAATGAGCACTTTGATTACTGAGAACAATGTTCACTTGCCTCTTTGAGGGGGCAACCTCCAGTCGATCATAGCTCTATTACAATAATATCCAAGACAAAAGTTCTCATACCCTCGACTCCTATTTATACTAAATATGTCTATCAAAAGAAGCATCTAGAGGAAGATCCTTCTAGAACTAAAAGATTCTATTAGGTCTTCTTACATTCGACTTATTCTTCCTTATTTCTAGGCCTTATTAATATTGACCTTTATTACATCATAATATATTATTCTACCTAAGTGAGGGGTTAGGTCCCTAACATTTAGCTTCTCAAAGAGGCTCACACCTCCAATGTTTCAAGACATTTTGGTGTTGGGAAGATAGTTTCCAACTTACAAAAGTATGTGTATTGGCCCAAAATGCAAGAATATGTAGCTCAGCATATTAGAAGGATGCATACTTCGTTGTACCAACAAGACCAATAATAGAAATTAAGGTTTATATCATCCTTTACTTATATCCACTCGACTATGGGAAAGAATTTCCATGGATTTTCTTGAGGGGTTTCCAACAACAAGGAAGAGACATGACTATATGTTTATGGTAGTTGACATGTTCAACAAGATGTGTATTCTTATGCATTGTAAAAATGACATCAAAGGACATGTTGGCACAGGGGCAGACCCGAGGGTCAACGCTTCAACATCGCACCAACAAAACCCTAACTATAGGCCCTTTCGGCAACACCTGCGAAGCAGATGAAGTCTCACCCGAGGTAGAGGCAGGGGGGGTTGTAGGAATCAAGTGTCTACAACCTAGATGGGACACAGATATGTGATTACAATACTTAACACATCACTTAGCAATTAACATTCATTAGTCTTTGACCCTTATTCACATCGCAGGTAAAAACCCTAATTACATAGAAACACAGTATTCAACAAGATCCAAACATAGTTAACCATTTAGCACATAGCATCAAATAGATCTAGCATTCATTCATGTTATTAAGCACTAAGATACTACATCATATGCATCTAACATACATAAATATTCAACACTAAGCATAAATCACATCAATAACACAAAGCAATCACAACATAGGATATACGTGGTTCACCCCCAACATGGGGCTACGTCCACCAACTCTTCGTTTTCTTCATTATCTTCTTCCAATCTTCTTACATGCATAGAGCCTCAAAACCAACTCCGCATAGGATAGGAGATCTGGGCACTCTTCGCCAGATCCTCCTTCCTCAAGTTCGGCACAGCATAGAGCCTTCTTACAATCACTTTCACTTAGCTCTGCAAGTTCTCAACACATAGAATGCACAGAGCCTTTACAACTAATCACACTTAGCAACCTTTACATATCTTGCACAAAGCCAACTTAGATCTGATCAAACTTCACACCCTTACTTACATTGCCTAGCTACTTATTTATACATTACAAAAGAGGCATAAGCATGGGTAAACCCATGGGCCGACATCCCATACCCGTTACATAAGCCCTAAACCCAAAAATCCCACAAAAAGTGGGCGAGATCCCGCGATCTCCACTTCTCCTGGGTCCTCTGTCTTCGACCAGCTTGTCAAAGTCCCAAAAATGGTCAAACACAACCAAGGTTCTCCAAAACTTGGTCGAGGGCTAACATGCACCCAACACTCAACTGTGATTCATCCTGAGTCACTCTGACCTGGGCAACTCTGCATCGAAAGCCTCGAGCTTGGCTCGGGCTGCCTCGACTTGATGTTTTTCCAGGGCCTCCTACTCAACAAAATCCTAAATGGTTTTTTCAGTGACAGATACTTCCAAGCATTGTTCTACTGTGGTGACCACTTGTTCCAGTTGTTCACCTTGTCCTTCGATCTCCTCAAAGAGTGTGCAGGCTTCATCTTGTACCGATTGAAGTCTCTAGGTCACTTCCATGACTTTAATCTGGATGACATGGACCTGCTACTAAACTGCATGCTATTCTTGTGACCTTTTCATCTTCTCGACTGGTGATAGTAGCTTCAATTGTGCATGTACCGTCGCTGCTTGTTGCTTGGCTTCTTGGAGCTGTGCCTCCAATGTCCTTATTTCTGGGTCCTCTGCAAGGCGCTCAAAGGTCTACACACTTTGATTGTTGAGTTGCTTTCATTCTAAGGCTAATGCCTTGATTCTTCCAACTACGCTCTGGGCAATTTCTTCCCTCTGATCTCGCACTTCCTGTGGATTTCTCGGCACTGCTTGCTATTCTAGTTCTGCTAGTCTTGCTTAGAGTTGTTGAATGGCTTCAACAAGATTTCCCACTTGGATCTTGGTTGTTTCCTCTTCCATTTGTGCCAGGCCCAACATAGAACGAAGTGCTCTAGTGACTGCTTCTTTAATTCCAATCTTCTCCACGATCAGTTGTTCTTTTTCTTTCCGGAGTTGCTCTTTATCCTCTGCAAACTTCACTTGGAGGTCATCTTTTTCTTGCTACGCAACCCGATGTTTCTCTAGGGCTTTCTCCTTTCCTTGCTTCAATGCCTCTGTGGCCTGCTCTTTTTCTTCCTGGACCTGACGAAGGCGAGCCTCTGTCGCATATGTTATTCTACGTAGCTAGGCAGGTTCATCTCCTACTTCTATGCCCCCTGATGAGAACGGTGCAGTAGACACTGCACAGATCGAATAAAGATCTTGTTGTACCCCTTTGAGCTCCACCTCGATTCAGTCATACATTGTTTCTTGTTTGGCTTCGCTTCGCTGCAAGATGTCCTTGGAAGTATCTAATACAGTTGCGATGATGAGGTCAATATCATCCACCATAAGTATAGTCTGTAAGTGGGGATTATTGGCGCGTGACTTATTCCATGCTGAGGGTTTCTTTGGAGAAATATTTCTTTTCTTGGATGTCTCTGTCTCCATAAGGGGATCTTTAGGCAATGTTACTTCACCCTGTTCTTGCTTGTCTTCTGCCCCTTCATCCTCTTCTTTGTCTACTTCGTCACCTCCTCCACCTTTAGGTGAATCTGGTATAGTCTCCTCTGATGTGTTGTGCATTTCCTATACTTCTTCCTTATTCTTCCTCTTGTTGTTGTTGGGTCCATCATACTCTTCTTGGGTGACCATAGGAATTCTGATGAGGTCGGGATCAGAGAGTTTTGTCTGTTTGTGTCACACACCCACCACGGGGCTAGAAATTTTTTGGCTTTTCCTTCTCTTCTCCGAGGAACAGAATCCCCAAATTCCTATGGGGCTTGTTGCAGACCCTACCATCCCTTATTCATACCTATATGATCATCAGCGATGACCACAGGCCTTACTGGAGAGGTGCTTCAGGCTTTCGTGATTCAGGAAATCGCGAAGCATGTATTCTCGGTTCCCTGACTTTCGAGATGCCAAAACCTGAAGGAAACCCACAGTTCGTCACAATTAATAACGCCTCGGATTGAAGCCTGACACTCCACTTTTCGGGGTTTCGCATACCGGGTTTTCGCGGTATAAGAGGGCGAGGGACTCATACCCTTCGGTTTCCCAGGTGTCGAAACACCGAATACCCTATATCCGCCAAACTCATTTCAGGGTTTCATCCATCGGAATTTCGTGTCTAGCAAACACGAGGAAAACTGACCTTTGGAGATCCCGGGTGCCGAAATGTTGAAACACCAAAACCATGTGTACTAATCCATTTTGGGATTTCGCCTATCAGGATTTCACGATATGGGAGGACAGGAGGGTTTCGCACCTAGGTTTCCCAGGAGCCGAAACTCCGAAACATCATAACATGTCCATGCTCTATCATTTCGAGATTTCATAAGTCGGGATTTCGGGCTACACGAAGACAGGAGGTCTCGCATCTAGGTTTCCCAGGTGTCGAAACTCTGAAACATCCAAACTCTAGACACGCTATGCCATTTCGGGGTTTTTCAAGTCGGGATTTCAGTATTGGAGAGTACCAGAGACTTGCCTCTAGATATCCCAGGTGCTGAAACACCGAAACAATAAGTTCTAGTCACGCTATACCTTTTCGGGGTTTCATACTTCAGGGTTTCGTGTCTGGCGAGTACAAGGGATCTTACCCTTAGGTATCTCGGGTGCCGAAACACCGAAACACCATAACTCATCCGCGCTATTGACATTTCGGGGTCTCATCCATCGGGATTTCACAATATGCGAGAACAGGAGGTCTCGCACCTGGGTTTCCTGGAAGCCGAAACTCCGAAACATCGAACTCTAAATACACTATACTACTTTGGGATTTCGCAAGTCGGGATTTTGGGACTTGCAAGTGCAAGGGAACTCGCTCTTGGGTATTCCAGGTACCGAAACACTGAAACGTCGAATCTATACGCACTAAGCCATTTCGAGATTTCGCAAGTCAGGATTTCGGGACTTACGAGTGCAAGGGGACTCGCTCTTGGGTATTTCGGGTACCGAAACACCGAAATGCCGGATCTATATGCACTAAGAAATTTTCGGAATCCACAAACCGGGTTTTCGAGATATGCGACGACGGGAGGTCTCGCACCTAGGTTTTCTGGGAGCCGAAACTTCGAAATACCAAACTCCAAACGTGCTCCACTATTTCGGGATTTCCTCCATTGGGATTTCGTGGGTCAGGTTTTCAAGACTGGAAAATACATGGGGCCTGCACTTAGGCACCCCGGGTGCCGAAATACCGAAATATAATAACTTCTCCACACTCTATCTGTTCAGGATTTCGCAAGTTGAGATTTTGGGACTTGCAAGTACAAGGGAACTTGCCCTTGGGTATTCCGGGTACCGAAACACCAAAATATCAAAGTCTAAAAGGGCCATTCTCTCTCGTGCAGGGTTTTAAGACTTACGCCATAAAAATCCTTCAGCAGATCCTTGGATAAACTTTCAAAAAGGGTGTCCATGTGGGGAGATCTATCCAGGGCATTACTTGAGACAAATAAGGGAATAAATTTTTCGAGAACGGACTTGAAAACTGAATCCGTTCAATATATATATATATATATATGAGCCATAGGTGGTCTTTCCAATATAAGCATACAACAACCATTTCTGATCAAAACACCATACATACAGTCTTATACTGAAACCATTCATAATTGCACAAACCATGAGCATACATGTCAAAATATTAATTTCAAGATACGAGATATAACACTTATCAGAAAAACACCAGGTTTGATGCATCTGCTGAGAGGGGTGCTTATTTCCACCCAACCGTAGGCTCAACGATTCTGAATGTATTTACCACTAGCCACCCCCGAGCTTAGACCACGATGTTGTGAGACTGAGTCTCTGTTCATCAAAAGTCAAGAACGAAGGTTACTCTCCTTCTTCTCTGCTTATCAATCACTCTGTATATTTTTCCAAAGTCCTTCTGGTTTCTCCCCTCTTGCGATCTCTGTCATGACTTCCCCCTTCCACACCTTTTTCCTGCCTTTTCTTTTCTGTCGAGGTTGCATGTGGCACAAACTTCCCCACGGTGGTCAAGTCTGAGGCTTCCACGGATGGGCGGTTCACCCCCATCGCTCATTAACTCATGAGGAGCCTCTTCACCTACCAACCTGACGAGTAATTCATTTCGGGGACAGCGAGCCACTCTTGATCTTCAGCCAGTGAAGACCAAATAAGGTATTTGTTTCAATGGAAGTTAACACCACCATTCTAGGTGCCTTCCACCACCTTTCATCAGCCATCATGGTCTGTTTTCAGCACATCCCCCTCCCAGCAGTCCTGCAACATATATTCATAACATTATTTACATTCGTCGACCTTTTATACTAAGGTCCATTCAAAGTCACACATTCACATCTTGAGTCTGCCATAGTTCTTGGCCAGTATAGTTATTTTTACAGACTGGGGGAAACAGGGTGTTACAATTCCCTCCCCCTTAAAGGAACATCGTCCTCGATGTTCTATCTATCAATATGACCTGTATGTACAGAGGTAAACAAAATAAGATATGCCTGTTTCATGGCATCCTCCATTTCCCATGTAGCCTCATCTGGGCCAAAATGTCTCCACTGCACCTTGACCTGTGCAATGGTTCGGTTCCGAAGCGAGGTTTCCTTTCTGTCCAATATGCATTGAGGTTCTAGTAGGAATTCTCCCTCCGGTTCCACCTGGATCACAAACCAATCAATTATATGATTAGAATCATGTACATATTTCTTCAATAATGAAACATGGAAAACATTATGTGCTTTTACTGTGGGAGGAAGTGCTAGCCTATAGGCTACATGTCCCACTCTATCTAGAACCTCAAAGGGTCCACAA
>ML812981.1:50039-80866 GCA_009831015.1 Picea engelmannii | reverse complement strand
CTATCTAGAACCTCAAAGGGTCCACAATACCGAGGTGCCAACTTGGCACAAGCTCCCATTTTTAGGGAACTCTTCCTGGGCCTAACTCTGAGATATACATGGTCTCCCGTCTTGAACTCTCTTGGAGTTCTCTTTTGGTCGACGTAACTTTTTTGTCGGTTCTAAGCGACCTTCAGGTTTTGTTTTATCTGAGTCACTTGTTGTTCCATTTCTTTCAACATGTCGGGTCCAAAAGAAATTTTGTTTACGGGATTACTCCAGCTGACATGAGTGTTTCACGGCCTACCATAGAGAACTTCGAAGGGACTCATATTTAAGGATTCTTGGTAGCCGTTGTTGTAGGCGAATTCCACCAGTGGCAGGTAATCTTCCCACTTCTTGGGTTGATGCATTACATGCATTCTTAGCATGTCTTCTAGTATTTGGTTCACTCTTTCTGTCTGTCCATAGGTTTGAGGGTGATAGGCTGTGCTAAATAGTAACTTGGTCTCCAAACCAGCCATCAGTGATTTCCAAAAGTTGGAAGTGCATTTCGTGTCTCTGTCAGACACGATCTCTTTCGGCATACCATGCAGTCTGAATATCTCTTTCATGAATACCTGAGCGATGCCTATTGCCTTGCAAGTCGACTTGACGGGGATGAAATGAGCAGACTTGCTCAATTTATCCACCACTACCATAATGACGTCACTCTATTTGGTCGAGGTTGGTAACCCAGTGATGAAATCCATGGAGATGGTTTCCCATTTCCATTCTGAGATTGGTAAAGGTTGCAATAATCCTGCTGGGTGTCGATGTTCTACTTTAACCTGTTGGCACTCTATGCATTTGGCTAAATACTTGGCTATGTCTTTCTTCAACCCAAGCCAGTAGAATTGTTTCCTAGTGGTCGTGATCATCTTTTGGTATCCTGGATGACCAATATAGGGTCTTTTATGTAGTTCATCCAGTATGAACCTCTTCAATTCATCACAATCTAGGATATACAATCTGCTTCGATAAGTGAGAAGACCTCCTTCCATCATCTGGTAGTCTCCGTAATTTACCCCGGTGGGCTCTTGCTGTAGGTACGAGGTCATGGTCTGGAAGAATGTATCTGTCTCTTGTGCATTTCTGACTCTTTCCTTGACATCTGTCTTACAGGTGCTCACCGCTGCCAGGTGAATTCTTTTCATACTTCTGCTAAGGGCATCGACCACCCTATTTTCCTTTCCTTTAATGTGTTTGATTTCAAAATCAAATTCGCTAAGGGGGCCATCCACCTAGCTTGTCTGGCATTGACCTTCGGTTGGTCAAACAAATATCGCAATCCATAGTGATCTGTCATAAGTACAAATTTCTTTCCTAGGAGGTAATGCCTCCACATTTTAAAGGCGTGCACTATAGTGGCCAACTCCAGATCATGGGTCACATAGTTGACTTCGTGCTCATTCAATTTTCGGGACTCATAGAAAACCACACTTCCTCCCTGCATAAGGACTCCTCCGAGCCCTTCCTTACAGGCATCTGTGCACACGAGGAAGTCAGCTTCGGGATCGACGATCTTCAACACGGGTGCATGGGTCAGTAGATGTTTCAGGGTTTGAAATCTTTCTTCACATTTTTGTGTCCATGTAAATTTTGTCCCCTTTTTCTGGAGGGTAGTGATTGGACAACCAATCTTGGAGAATCATTTTATAAATCTCTTATAGTATCCTGCTAATTCCATAAAGGATTTGATATCCAAAACGTCCTTTGGGGTAGGCCATTCCATTATAGACCCGATTTTGTCAGGGTCTACTGCTACTCCTTCTTCAGATAGGACATGGCCTAAGTAATGTATTTTCTTCTGGAAGAATTCACATTTGTTGAATTTGGCATAGAGTTGATGTTCTCTTAGCACTTGCAGCACAAGCCTAAGATGCTCTTCATGCTCTTCTCCATTCTTGGAGTAAATTAATATATCATCAATAAAAACATCACAAATTTGTCTAGGAATTTGTTGAGTACATTGTTCATCAAGCACATGAAAGTGGCAGGGGCATTGGTTAACTCAAATGGCACTACCACAAACTCATAGTGACCATACCTCGTCCGGAAGGCAGTTTTATGGATGTCTTCACCCTTGATTCAGACTTGATGGTATCCGGATCTCAAGTCAATCTTCGAGAAGATAGAGGCACTTCCAAATTGATCGAACAAGTCATCAATCCTAGGTAAGGGGTACTTGTTCTTTATGGTTACCTTATTGAGTTTTCTATAATCTATACATAGTCGGAGGGTACCGTCTTTCTTTTTCACAAATAGGACTGGTGCTCCCCATGGAGACGCGTTGGGCCAGATATAGCCCTTATCCATCATTTCTCTCAATTGCAATTTGAGTTCAACTAGTTTAGGTGTGCTCATCCAGTAGGGTATCCTAGACACCGGCACCGCTCCCGGTGCAAGTTCTATCGAGAAGTCAATGTCCCTTCTCGGAGGTAGACCTGGTACCTCTTCCAGAAATACATCTTTGTATTCTCTCAGGGTAGGGTGGTCTTTGAGGCTTGGTTTGTCGCCTTCAATTGTTTTCAATACCTGTATTGCATATAGGGGACATCCTTTTCGGCAATACCTTCTCATTTGTAGAGCTGATATTTGTCTCACCGAGACAGGTTTTCGGATCCCTTGAAGGGTTATCCTTTTTCCTTCTTTACTTACACATTCTAAGGTTTTATGGTAACAATCCAATCTGGCTTTATGGGTGGCTAGCCAGTCCATACCAATCAACAGATCATACGATCCCAGGGGTAACATGTTAAGGGTTGCTTGGGGGGGGAGTTCACCCAACATTAATTGGCAGGCTGGTATGACCTCTGCTACCCTTCTTTTGGTGCCAGTGGCTGACTGTACCAACCATGGCTTGGTAGGTTTATGTGGTTGTAGTTTACACTTATCAACAGTTTTAGGGGCTATATAACTCAAGTTTGAACCAAGGTCAATCAGAATAGACACTAGATGGTTGGAAATCATACCTTCTATTTCCACCACTGAAGCTTGGTGGTCGGCTTGGTTATTATCCAAGGCTGCATAAATTTGCGGCACACTCCTAGCCACATCATTGACGGTGGTAGCTTTCTGGATGCTGTAAATTCTTCGACTATTCTGTTGTCGGTGTGGAAAGTCTCTCAATAGATGTTCTTCTCCACAACCCCAACATTTCAAAGGTTCTCTCTTTGGGTTATCAACCTTCACTGGTATAGATCCAGAGGTTTTATTTTCGCCCAAGGAGGGAAAGTTTTGCTGGTGTACACTATGGGCTGGGAAGCTCATCCTTGAGTTCTTCTTATAGTTCTTAAATCTTGGGGATTTAATCCCCTTTCTCTGAAATCCCAAACTATTCTTCGGTTTCCATCCTTTGTGAGGTTCTGTCCGATGTCCAAACTGTTCATGACAATATCTTGCCTTTTGGATAGTGCCTTCTAGGGTCGTTGGCTCATCAAATTCAATTCTGTTCCGATAGTCCTTAGGTAGTCCGCTGATGAAACATTGCACCTTTGCCTTTTCTGCTTTTATACAAGGTACATACCTCAACAACTCGAGGAATCTGCTGACATATTCCTCTATAATGAGTTGCCCCAGTTTGAGTTCATAGAATTCTTTAGTCTTTTCATCAAAATATTTTTCCGACAGATACTTCTTCCAGAAGTATTTCTCAAACCGTTCCCAAGACAGGTCCTCTTTGTGAACCCCTTTCACATTCTTAAGGTCCTCCCACCAAATGGAAGCCTTTCCATTCAAGTTGAAGGTGGCTACTCGGGCCTTCAAGTTTTCTGAGAAGTCATGGACTCTAAAATATTTCTTTAGTCCAAGCAGCCAGGCCTCCGCTTCCTCTCCCTTCTTTATTTCACCGTCGAAGGAGGGTGGTTTGGCCTTCTTGAACTCTTCGAGATTATGACTCTTGGAAAGTTTTTGCTTCTTTCGTTTTCTTCGGGAATGAGAACTAGTTCTGCTGCTAGAAGATCCCTCCGAGTCACCAACTTCCTTTCCAGAATAATTCTCTGATGCTTGTCCCTTATATTTGGGGTGTACCTTTTTCGAGGTGCTCCTCTTAGTGTGGCCACTGATATGACCATGTTTCTGTATTTCAGGTTCATGTTGCATTTGTCTTTGTAGGTTAGATAAACTCTGCAGTAAAACTGCATTAATTTTTGTTTGCTTCTCTTGTTCTTTCATCATCCTCTCATTGTCAGCCTTGTAGCTTTGTAATTCGACCATGAGGCTCCTCACAGTCTCACCTAGATCTGGAGGGGTCCCTACCACCCTCCTTTTGTCAGACTCTTCATCTCTATTGTGGGATCCTTCCCCCACTTCATGGTGAGTCACCATTCTATACGTCTGCAATTTCCCGTAGTTGATCTTCCGCTTTGTGTGCAAAAGAAAAAACGTTGGTTGTTAGTAAATGTTTATATTCATTTATAACCAATACATAATTCATATTTTTCACATGCACATGCATAATAGGAGTTTTCATTCTTAACCTCGACTTGTGATTAAGGGGGTTAAGATAGAGGGTTACTCTTTTTAGGAGTACTATGAATGGAGTCTCTGCGCAACTCGTTCGTGAGCCCAAGAAGGCCAAGTGTTGTAACCATGCTCTGATACCAATTTGTCACACACCCACCATAGGGATAGAAAATTTTTGGCTTTTCCTTCTCTTCTCCGAGGAACAAAATACCTGAATTCTTATGGGGCTTGTTGCAGACCCTACCATCCCTTATCCGTACCTATATGATCATCGGCGATGACCACAGGCCTTATCGAAGAGGTGCTCCTGGCATTCGTGATTTGGGAAATCGCAAAGCATGTATTCTCGGTTCCCTAACTTTCGAGATGTTGAAGCCCGAAGGGAACCCACAGTTTGTCACAATTAATAATGCCTCAGATTGAAGCCTGACACTCCACTTTTCGGCATATCGCATACCGAGTTTTCGCGATATAAGAGGGCGAGGGACTCCTACCCTTCGGTTTCCCGGGTGTCGAAACATCGAAGACCCTATATCCGCCAAACTCATTTCGGGGTTTCATCCATCAGAATTTCATGTCTAGCGAACACGAGGAAAACTGACCTTTGGAGATCCTGGGTACTGAAACACCGAAACACCAAAACCATGTGTACTAATCCATTTCGGGATTTTTCCTATTGGGATTTCGCGATAAGCGTGGACAGGAGGGTTTCTCACCTGGGTTTCCCGAGAGATGAAACTCCGAAACATCATAACCTGTCCACGCTCTATCATTTCGGGATTTCATAAGTCGGGATTTCGGGCTACGCGAAGACAGGAGGTCTCGCATCTAGGTTTCCCAGGTGTCGAAACTCCGAAACATCCAAACTCTAGACACGCTATGCCATTTCGGGGTTTCGCAAGTTGGGATTTCGGGACTGGCGAGTACAAGAGACTTGCCTCTAGATATCTCGGGTGTCGAAACACCAAAACAATAAGTTCTAGTCACGCTATACCTTTTCGGGGTTTCATACTTCGGGGTTTCGCGTCTGGCGAGTACAAGGGATCTTACCCTTATGTATCCCGGGTGCCGAAACACCGAAACACCATAACTCATCCACACTATTGTCATTTCAGGGTCTCATCCATCGGGATTTCGTGATATGTGAGAACAAGAGGTCTTGCACTTGGGTTTCCCAGGAGCTGAAACTCCGAAACATCGAACTCTAAATACACTATACTACTTTGGGATTCCGCAAGTTGGGATTTCGGGACTTGCGAGTGCAACGGAACTCGCCCTTGGGTATTCCATGTACCAAAACACCGAATCTATACGCGCTAAGCCATTTTTGGATTTCGCAAGTCGGGATTTCGAGACTTGCGAGTGCAAGGCGACTCGCCCTTGGGTATTCTGGTTACCGAAACACCGAAATGCCAAATCTATATGCGCTAAGCAATTTCGAGAATTCACAAACCGGGTTTTCAGGATATGCGACGACAGGAGGTCTCGCACCTGGGTTTCCTGGGAGCCGAAACTCCGAAATACCAAACTCCAAACGTGCTCCACTATTTCGGGATTTTGCAGGTCGGGTTTTCGAGACTGGCGAATACATGGGGCCCGCACTTAGGTACCCCGGGTGTCAAAATACCGAAATATAATAACTTCTCCACACTCTATCTGTTCGGGATTTCACAAGTCGGGATTTTGGGACTTGCGAGTACAAGGGAACTCACCCTTGGGTATTCCGGGTACCGAAACACCGAAATATCGAAGTCTAAAAGGGCCATTCTCTCTCGTGAAGGGTTTTAAGACTTATGCCATAAAAATCCTTCAGCAGATCCTTGGATAAACTTTCAAAAAGGGTGTCCTTGTGGGGAGATCTATCCAGGGCATTACTTGAGACAAATAAGGGAATAAATTTCCTGAGAACGGACTTGAAAATTGAATCTGTTCAATATATAAGCATACATCAACCATACATCATACAACAACCATTTCTAATCAAAACACCATACAAGCAGTCTTATACTGAAACCATTCATAATTGCACAAACCATGAGCATACATGTCAAAATATTAATTTCAAGATACGAGATATAACACTTATCAGAAAAACACCAGATTTGATGCAACTGCTGAGAGGGGTGATCATTTCCACCCAACCGTAGGCTCAGCAATTTCAAATGGATTTACCACTAGCCACCCCCGAGCTTAGACCACGATGCTGTGAGATTGAGTCTCTGTTCGTCAGAAGTCGAGAACGAAGGTTACTCTCCTTCTTCTCTGCTTATCAGTCACTCTGTATATTTTTCCAGAGTTCTTCCGGTTTCTCCCCTCTTGCAATCTCTGTCATGACTGCCCCCTTCCACATCTCTTTCCTGCCTTTTCTTTTTCGGCGAGGTTGCGTGTGGCACGAACTTCCCCGTGGTGGTTAGGTTTGAGGCTTCCACGGATGGGCGGTTCACCCCCATCCCTCATTAACTCATGAGGAGCCTCTTCACCTACCAACCTGGCAAGTAATTCATTTCGGGGCCAGCGAGCCACTCTTGATCTTCGGGCCAGTGAAGACTAAATACAGTGTTTGTTTTGGTGGAAGTTAATGCCACCATTCCAGGTGCCTTCCACCACCTTTCATCAGCCATCATGGTCTCTTTTCAGCACATCCCCCTCCCAACAGTCCTGCAACATATATTCATAACATTATTTACATTCGTCGACCTTTTATACTAAGGTCCATTCAAAATAACACATTCACATCTTGAGTCTACCATAGTTCTTGGCCAGTATAGTTATTTTTACAGACTGGGGGAAACAGGGTGTTACAGTTTGGCTGGTACAAGGAATTCCGCAAGCCATTCCTTGATTATTTCCTCCATATCTTCCTTAGTGAGTTTGTAATAGGACTGGAGCTCTTCATTGTGTTAGTCTCCGCGTGCAGGGATGTAAATGAAGTGCTCGTTTGTGCGGAACTTTGCGATTGGTCTGAACCTATGAAGTGTTATCGGCGTCATGCGAGGGAAGGATTCAATGGCCCTATTCAGCTACAATTAGTAGGTGTGGAACACCACATTGGACTGCCATTTCTTCGCCATGTCGCTCGAATACCAGAGGGTAGTTAACCTCCCGGCCAGTGAATAAGATGGCTCGACTTTAGGGAAGTTTTCTCCCTTCGGCATCTCCCAAGCGATGAAGGTGGTCGAATGCAGTGTTCGTCGTTGCCTTCATCGCCACTGAACCTCCCAGCCAGTGGTTCAGATAGCTCGACTTCAGGGAAGTTTTCTCCCTTCGACATCTCCCAAGCGATGAAGGCAGTCTCTGTGCCCAGTGATGTAAATGAAGTGCCTGTCTGCGTGGAACTTTGCGATTGGTCTGAACCTATGAAGTGTATTTGGCATCATGCAAGGGAAGGATTCAATGACCCTCTTCAGCTACAAGTAGTAGGTGTGGAACACCGCATTGGACTACCATTTCTTCGCCATGTCGCTCAAATACCAGAGGGTAGTGAACCTCCCGGCCAGTGGTTCGGATGGCTCGACTTCAAGGAAGTTTTCTCCCTTTGGCATATCCCAAGCGATGAAGGCAACGAGAATAAAAAACCAACTGAAGTGAAACTCGTAGCCCTGGTCTTGCGCTTCACGACAATCTTTCTCCAACTAGTTGACGAGGTAGCTCGCCCAGTTCATTTGCATTCCCTCAACGCATTTTCCTCTGAGGTCGACGATGAACCCCGTGACCTGCGTTGGTCTATTCTTCCTGATGAGATTTCCTACTATCAGCTGATAAGTTAGGCGCACTGCGTCATTTTTGATGGAGGCTACCTTGTAGCCCCGCTTCCCCTTCTCTACATCACCGTAGGTGTCCTTTATTTGTTGCACCAGGGCGCGATCTGCAGCCTTCCCTGGGTAAAATTCCTGAGGGTCCGGTCCTTGCATGCTTAATCCAGTGATCCAGTGGATCAATGTCGGATCTACAGTGATGCGCCTATCCAACCATAGGTAACCGCCATGGTAGCACGACATGAGGAGTTTAACGCATGCATTAACCTCCTGATGTCTGCCGATGTAACACACCCACTGCGGGAACTAAGATTTTTCGGCTTTTTCCTTCTTTTCACCGAGGAATAGAATTTCCCAAATACCTATGGGGCATGATGCAGTTCCTACCATCCCTTATCCTTACCCATGTGATTGTGGGTTATGACCACAGGCCTTACCAGAGAGGTACTTCCGGCTTTCATGATTCGGGAAATCACGATGCATGTGTTCCCCTGCTCTCTTGTCTCTCGAAGTGCTGAAATTTGAAGGGGACCAATAGTTTGTCATAACTAAAAATGCCTCGGATTAAAACATGTCACTCCACCTTTCGGGGTTTACTCCATCGATATTTTGGGATGTGCGACGACAGGAGGTCTCGCACCTGGGTTTCCCGGGAGCCGAAACTCCAAAACACCAAACTCTAACATGGTTCGCTATTTCGGGGTTTCCTCCATTGGGATTTCGGGATGTGCGACGACAGGAGGTCTCACACCTGGGTTTCCTGGGAGTCGAAACTCTGAAACACCAAACTCTAACATGCTTCACTATTTCAGGGTTTCTTCCATCGGGATTTCGGGATGTGCGACGATAGGAGGTCTCGCACCTGGGTTTCCCAGGAGCCGAAACTCCGAAACACCAAATTCTAACATGCTTCACTATTTTGGGGTTTCACTAGCTAGAACTTGTGAGTGCAAGGAACTCACCTTTAGGTATCCCGGGTGTCGAAACACCGAAATATCATAACTTCTCCATACTATATCATTTCGGGATTCTGCCAATCGGGGTTTCGAGACTTGCGAGTACAAGGGAACTCATCCTTGGGTATTCCGGGTACTGAAATGCTGAAAAGTCACACTCTATCATTTCGGGATTTTGCAAGTCGGGGGTTCGCGATATGCGAATACAAAAGGTCTCGTAACTGAGTTTCCCGGGAGCCGAAACTCCGAGACGCCAATATATATATATATATATATATATATATATATATATATATATATATATATATATATATATATATATATAGACACACACACACACACACACACAATGCTAAGTTCATTTCGGGGTCTCATAATTCGGGATTTCGCGACTAGCGGTTCGAAGAGATCTTACCCTTAAGTATCCCGGGTGCCGAAACACTGAAACATCAAGACTCTAATCCTTGCTGGACCACTTCGGGGTTTCGCTAATCGGGATTTTGGGACTGGCGAGTACAAGGGAACTTACCCTTAGGTGTCCTGGGTACCAAAACGCCGAAACATCACAACTCATCCATACTAGTTCATTTCGGGGTTTCGCTAATTGGGATTTCGGGACTGGCGAGTACAAGGGAACTCACCCTTGGGTGTCCCGGGTACCGAAACACTGAAACATCAGATTCTAATCATACTATACTCATTTTGGGGTTTTGCAAGTCGGGATTTCGCGTTTGGCGAATACAAGAAAACTGACTCTTGGGTTTCCCGGTTACCGAAACACCGAAATACCGAGCTCTAAGAGACCCACTCTCTCTCATGCAAGGTTTTCAAACTTAGGTCTTAAAGTCCTTCATCGGGTTCCTGGGTAGATTTTCACCAGGTTTTATGACTAGACTGAGAGGTCTTCTTAAATCCCTGAATTGTTAACATCTGTGATAGATAACACGCAAATTCAGGATTTTACCAAGGCGGTAGTCCTTTCAGGGAACTTACTCCGGCTTTAGAATGTAAGGGAACGATCCCGAAAGGGTGTCCCTATGGGGAATCTATCCAGGGTAGCATGAGAGGTAAATAAGGGAAACAAATCTCCCCGAGAGTAGACTTGAAAGCTGACTTCGTTCAAATACACACACACACACACACACACACATATATATAAACCGAATGTGGTCATTCCAACATAAGCATGGAACCACCATTTCCGATCAAAACACCATGCAGACATTTCTACACAGAAACCATTCATAAGTGTTCAAACCATGAGCATATATTCCAAGATATTCAATGCAAGACACAAGATATAAACACTTATCAGAAAACACCAGGTGATGCAACTGCTGAGAGGGGTGCTCGTTTCCACCCAACCATAGGCTCAACGACTCCCAACGGATTTACCACTAGCCACCCCTGAGCTCAGACTACGATGCTGTAAGACTAAATCTTTGTTCGTCAGAAGTCGAGAATGAAGGTTACTCTCCTTCTTCTGCCCTCTTGCGATCTCTGTCGCGACTGCCCCCTTCCACACCTCTTTCCTGCCTTTTATTTTTTCAACGAGGTTGTGTGTGGCATGAATTTCCCCACGGTGGTTAGGTATGAGGCTTCCATGGATGGGCAGTTCACCCCCATCCCTCATTAACTCATGAGGAGCCTCTTCACCTACTAATCTGGCGAGTAATTCATTTCGGGGCTAGTGAACTGCTCTTGATCTTCGGGCCAGTGAAGACCAAATATGGTATTGGTTTTGGTGGAAGTTAACGCCACCATTCCAGGTGCCTTCCACCACCTTTCATCAGCCATCGTGGTCTCTTTTCAACACATCCCCCTCCCAGCAGTCCTGCAACACATATTCATAACATTATTTACATTCGTCAACCTTTTATACTAAGGTCCATTCAAAATCACACATTCACATCTTTGAGTTTGCCATAGTTCTTCGCCAGTATAGTTATTTTTACAGACTGGGGGAAACATGGTGTTACAGTTGAAGTGTGGTATATTCATCACATTAAGGATTGTTTATCTTGCGATGTCCATGGTCCACGGCTAGGGGATTATCTTCGACTTATTCCCCATTGTCTTTGTCAAGTGCTTATGTGGTGTGAGCATTCCATTATTCTTGTGGTCTCCCAAGTTGAAATCATTGATCTTTAGCGTCATAATCTGTCCCAATTGCAATCCAACTGTGTGTATCCCCTTCGGGAGGTATGCAGTGATTAGTGTATAGTCGAAGTCCCTTGGGATGTTTTCACGACTAACCATGTCAACTAGAGGTGGGATATAGTAGGGTAGGACCTATGGGATGAGCTTTGCGTTCGCCAAGTCATCGCGATGCTTGCTCCGTTTCTCTGTCGTACTTTGGGATGGCCCAGATCAACGTGTAGTCGATGGGGAGGCTTGCAATCCTCTCATCGATGAGGCATGTGCTACTACGGACATGACCTTCATAGCCACAAGGTCTATTAGGATCTCCTCGACAAACTTCTCTACTGCGCTAACGTCACCTGACGTACATGCTCAAGATTAGATATCTCAGATAGGTGGACAAACGCGCAAGGTAAGCAAAACGGGTGGCGGGGTCTCAATAAGCACTGCGTGAAAGCAATTAGTTCTTTGTGGGCTCAGATAATCACAATTCGCAAAAGTGTCCTTGGTGCAACATTCGATGGGATAAATAGACAACATTGTAACAGATTCCTCCAATGGGCCAAAAAGCCTCAATCAATACGATTCCATCTATTATGGCGCGGTCCCAACGGACCAATGGAAATTTTTCTGACAATAACTGTGTTTCTAGCCGTTCTGGAGTGTCATTCTAACGATCAGGGTGCCTCCAACGGTCATATTGCCTCGACATGGCAAAGTGCCAGTCTGTTCTGTTCTTCTATTCCAGCGAGGTTCAAGTTCTGCAAGCCTTCCTTCTGCGAAGTCCTCTCTGGAACCTCCTGCAATTTTTCTAGCTTTGCTTTCTTCTTACTAAGCTTTCTTGCTTTCTTTCCTGTGATCTGCATCTCTGGATTTCTCTTTCCATTATTGTTCTTATCTTCTCTTAGCATAGTAACTTCGCACTTTTGAGGGTCTTTCACAGGGTTCGAGGGTAATACGTTTTCTTTTACTGATTCTGGAGTAGGTTCTCTTCTCTTCTGCATAGACAAGTTCTTTAAGCCTTCTTGCGTTCTTTCAACTTTGACAGCTAGGTCTCTGGCCCTTAGTTGCGTTGACTTGTCCTCTTGTTCTTCTATTAAGCGCGCTATTCTCCTTGCCATGAAATCTCTTAATTCTTGTTTTTTCTGTTCTATAGCTTCCTCTTCTTCTTTCCTTTGGATCTGATCTCTCTCAATCCAAGTCTTTCCTAACAAAAGTGCAAAAGGAGCGTTGTTCTCAACAAACTTAATGACCTCGAATTCTTCTTCTATCGATGTTCCATGAGCACTCATAGGAACATGAGTAAGTATTCCACATAGGGTTATCATCTTTCCTTTAAACCATCCTATTCCTCCCAATGAAGGAACCATAGCAGGCTTTCCTAAAATTTCCCAACTACTTTCTGTCATGATATTAACCTGTGTTTCTGCGTCCAATACACAGTCTATGTCAAAGTATCATATTCTTGTTTCTATGCACTCTTTCTCTTTTAAGATCTCTGATAAACTGATGTCTCTGTGATCATTCAATGTTTCTTTTATCTACAATAATATAGTCTCAAATTCTTTTTGGTTCTTTGGCATATTCTTAGTCTCTTGACCTTCCTCGTGGTTGTCTTGTTTCATGTTCATCTTCTCAACTTTAGCAATCATTCTAGGGCAATCTAAAAGTTCATGTCCAATAGCTTTACAACAAAGGAAAATAGGACCTATACCAGGGCATTCCTTAGCAAGATGTCCCGGTCTTCTGCAATTATAACATAATGTCAATCCTCTCTTTCTCTTAAACGATTCCCAACCTTTCCTGTACTGCGCAACGAGATCACAATGATGGACCTGTAAAATATTCTTTCTAGGGTCCTGCATCCAATTGTTAGTCCAAAAATTCTTTCTATGCATAGGAATAACATATCTTTCACTATTTCTATCAGATCTATTCATATCATATCTTCTTTCTTCGAGTTGTGCCCTAGTTTTCAGACTAGGACAAAATCTATCAAACATACCTAGATTCATACTTTCGAAGCAAAAATTTCCAGTTATCTTACCTTTATTAGAGCACAAAGCTTTAAGATCTTACCTCTTTTTTAAGATTGAGCTTCTCTTCTTAGCACATAGCTTCACAAGTCAAGTAGAGTACTGCACACTAGAGCAACAAATCTACACACAGAGCTTTCTCTTTTCTTCAGTTCCCAGCAATTACAATTTCAGGTCTCGACAATGGAACCATTTGTTGGCACAGGGGCAAACCCGAGGTTCAACTCTTCAACAATGTACCAACAAAACCCTAACTACCGGCCCTTTCAGCAACACCTGCGAAGCAGATGAAGTGTCACCCGAGGTAGAGGCAGGGGGGTTGTAGGACTCAAGTGTCTATAACCTAGCTGGGACACATATTTGTGATCACAATACTTAATAGAGCACTTAACAATTAATGTTCATTAGTCTTTTACCCTTATTCACATCGCAGGTAAAAACCCTAATTACAGAGAAACAAAGTATTCAACAAGATCCAAGTATAGTTAACCATTTAGCACATAACATCAAACAGATCTAGCATTCATTCATGTTATTAAGAACTAAGCTACTACATCATATGCATCTAACATACATAAAGATTCAACACTAAGCATAAATCACATCAATAACACAAAGCAATCACAACACAGGATATACGTGGTTCACCCCCAGTGTGGGGCTACGTCCACCAACTCTTCGTCTTCTTTATTATCTTCTTCCAATCTTCTTACATGCACAGAGCCTCAAAACCAACTACGCATAGGACAAGAGATCTGCGCGCACTTTTCCAGATCCTCCTTCCCCGAGTTCGGCACAACACAGAGCCTTCTTACAATCACTTGCACTTAGCTCTACAAGTTCTCAATACATAGTATGCACAGAGCCTTTACAACTAATCAAACTTAGCAACCTTTATGTATCTTGCACAAAGCCAACTTAGATCTGATCGAACTTCACCCCCTTACTTACATCGCCTAGCTACTTATTTATACATTACAAAAGAGGCCTAAGCCTGGGTAAACCCATGGGACGACATCCCATATCCGTTACATAATCCCTAAACCCAAAAAGCCCACAAAAAGTGGGTGAGATCCCACGATCTCTACTTCGCCTGGGCGCTCCGTCTTCGACCAGCCTGTCGAAGTTCAAAAAATGGTCAAACACAACCAAGGTTCTCCAAAATTTGGTCGAGGGCCAACATGACAAGAAGTAACAAACATGTTCTTTGAATAGGTATGAGTGCACTTTGGGATACCAAGGAGCTTCATCTCAAATAGGGATACCATATTTTTCAGTGCCTTTCAGACTACACTTTGGGAAAAGATGGATAGTAAGTTGAAGAGATCTATAACATTCATTCCATAGATAAATGGATAGACATAAGTAGTCAACATGATGATGGTTCAACTTTCAAGGAGTCACAATCAAAAGCATCCAAATACCTGAGAAGAAAATTTGATCTATATTCAACACTCTTACAACAAAGTAGTCCATAGTTCTACCAGTAAGTCCCCTTTTGAAACTTGCTTTGGGTATTTGTCACCTTCGCCCTTAGATGTTGTCTATGGACAACAAGGAGTGAGGGAAGACATCATAGGATAATCATTGAAATATGAGAAATTTGTTGAAAAGATTAGGAAAATACATTTGCAAGTACAAGAGATGCTGAAAAAAGTCACAGGAAGGGTTCAAGGCCCAACATGATCAACATAGAACTAAGAAAGCCTTCAATGTGGGAGATAGAGTTTGGTTGTAGTTGAGCATAGAAAGGCTATAGGGTTCTAGTAAGAAGATCAAGGCTCCATGGTATGGTCCTTTTGAGGTACCAGAGAAGGTGGGTTGTAATGCTTGCAGACTTAGTGTACCTCCATATATGCACATTTACTCATTAGTGAATGTGGAAAATATGAAACTATATGAGTCTTCCATGTTGGATCATGAAACTGAGGAGCATGTCCTACCTATCATAAAGGATTTAGCATAAGAAGCTCATGAAGAGTTGGTAGAAGATATAGTGTTGTAGAAGTTCAGAACTACCAGAAAGGGGCAACATGACCTTTGGTAGATTGGATTGAAAGGATAACTTCTAGGCAAGGCAAAATGGTAATCCAGAGAGAATGTAGTGGAAAAATTTCTTCACCTCATTCAATAAAATCTTTTGGGGACCAAAAGCCTCCCTAAATGGGGAGGTATGATTCGATATGGATCATTATATAACTTGTCATCTATCTTGGTACTTTATGGGAGGAAATGTTAGAGGAATTGGTTTGCAAGGCCTATTTTAGTGGTAGGTTCCGCTTTGGAATTTTGGGGCCAAAAACCTTCTAGAGCCACTTTGAGGCACCAAAGGCATTGAGACCTTTCCAAAGGTGTGAAAATCACCTTAATCAGAGCTCATATGCGGAGGTTATGCCTCCCACAATTTGACTTACCTTGTTGATCACCATGGTAATGAGTGGATGCCATGCCAACCCCCATTACTCACACACATGATGCTAGCCACGTGTGGAATTTCAAGAAGATTCTAGAATGTCCAAAACCTAACACTAATTTAGGGTCAAGGAATGCAAAATCCCTAACCCTAGATGACTATTAGGACATGTTAAACACTAGGTTGCAAGGAGGAAAGGGGGTTCTATTCTTTAGCATTGTACTTGTTTTATAGTTGAGTAGAGCATCTAGGAGTGGGATTTGAGATCATAAAAGAGGAGAAAGAAGATTTTGTAGCAACCATTCATGCCACAATGTCAAAGGAAAATCCATAACAAGTGCCCCTTTCTTTGTACTTGCATTTCATAACCGAAGAAAAGAGAGTAGAGGATAGGCCTCACCTTCTAAGTTAGGTTTTCTCCCATTTTGGGTTTCCTAGGATACATCTTGTGTTCATTTGTGTGGATTGTGTGTTCATTTGCTTGTTCTTTCATTTTCGCGAATTTGAGCAATAAGCTAGTGATCATAAATTTGAGATCTAAGGAAATAAACTTGCATAATAAAAGATTTTAGCATAATACAAGATTTGTTGTGATGAATTGTTCCAGTGGAATATCCACAACATTTTATAGATCAATTTATATGAGACAAGCGTGGTTCATGGAGGATTCCAATCTTGACAGAGCCTGGAGGAGATCAAAACAAGTGTCTTGATCGTATCTATCCCGCTTTCAACAAAAAAGTCTTTGTTTCTTAATTATTCTTTTGCATGTTTTTACGATTGGTCATTGAAATTGGGCTACTATGAGTTCTCATGTCATCTTGGCTATGGTTTTGTAAAGTAAACTTGCTCCATGGGCTTTGATTTTGTGAAAAAAATCAATGCCCATGAGGTGAAACAAGTTTTTTTAAGATGTTTTGGAACTCGTGAATGATACATTTGGAATTGGGTTTGTCTTTACGAACATTAGGGATGACTTTGGTGATATGGATATAAGTATAAATGATAGAACATTTATCTTAACACAATGGTGATGAAATCGAGGTGATGATAGATGCTCAATATGATTTATATAATTTCAACTTTAATTCATTAAACATGCCAATGAAAATCTTCAATAATAAATATAAAACATATTTATAACTCAAATACAATATATAATCGTTAATCTAAATTAATATATTTTATATAATTAATTAAACAATCATTTAATAATAAATTAAAATCATTATTACAATAATAACATGGATTTAACACTTCGTACTATTCATATTACTTCGTATATAGACTTCTCATTTTAATGAAATTATAATGAATGTGACACCATACAAATCTTCAATACAGATGTCACAACCTCTTTGAAAATCATATGTTACCCATAACTTTTATAGGTGGATGAAACATAATATATTAGTTAGCCTCTCTTTGTAGTCAAATTGGTCTTCGGTGGAAGAAACCAATCTGATAGGATAAAACCATTTCTTTTAGTGTAATTTCTCACTAAAAAGCAATAAAGATAGGAGGGAGAGTACAAAGACGTATCATTCATTTGGTAAAATTTATAATTATCATCAATTTTATATAATAATAATAATAAATTAATATTTAATAAAAAAATAAAAAAATGTTGAGTATCTTATAAACTTTCTGTTCATAACTTTAATTTGTTAATTTTTGTATTCAAAATTTTGATTTCAAGCGCCTTTACGTGTCATGTCAAGATTCCGAATGAACCACTTTTACCAAAAATAACATACTGGTACTAAAGTAAAGAGATACCATCTTATCAAAATCTTTTGATGGTGGGCAATAAAGTTAAAAGAAAATACATAGAACCAAAGGCAAAAGGCAACAACTTTACATCAACACGCCTGTATTTAATTTTCCTATAACATCTCCTGTACAATGTGCATTGTACATTAAAATATACCAACTTCTTTTCCTTCATATTGGGAATATGGAATTAACTGCCTAGTGTTGCCAGTTTGGAAGTTTAATAATGTTTGTGGGTTTTGGTTTTTTCCTTCATATTGGGAATATGGAATTAACTACCTACTGTTGTCAGTTTGAAAGTTTAATAGTGTTGTTAGTTTGAAAGTTTAATAATGTTTGTGGGTTTTGGTGTAACGAGAAATTGGGAATATGGAATTAACTGCCTAAAAGTTTAATAGTGTTGTCAGTTTGAAAGTTTAATAATGTTTGTGGGTTTTGGTGTAACAAGAAATTTCCATATTGAGAATATGGAATTAACTGCCTAGTGTTACCGGTTTGAAAGTTTAATAATGTTTATGGGTTTTGATGTAATGAGAAATTTTAATATAGTATTAGAGTCTTATCCAAGTTTTATTTCTCCAAGTTTCCAAAGAAAAAGTGTTGAACTAACTGCTTCTGAGAATTGATCCCATGAACTAACTGCCATCCTCAAAACATGAGACTAACCACCAAGTCTACCTAGTTTGAAAGTTTACTAACACCTATTTGATGTAATGGCAAACCTTAATTTTTTAACCTCAAAAAACAGTTGACCTAAAAATTTAGTAAAATTATCCACACTGTGATGGCTTATAATGTAACGGATGAACTTCCCATTTGAAAAAAATGGAATTGCATTGCACAAGAGTAATAATAATTAATTGATTGCGCTTTCCTTGCTTCTGTATTTCTGGTAAGTTACCAGGTCTCTTCAGGTGAGCCGAAAAATTAGTTTAGTAGGCAACTCAGAAATCCTGTGTTCTTGAATGTTGGAATAGGTGTGGGTAGAAATAAGCAATGGAGAGCAGAAATCCAATTGGTTAAGGGAGGAATCGATACCCTTCTTTCGACTTCACTTAATGGGTCCCAATACGTATGGTGGTCTGACATAGCGTTGTGCTTAGGCTTGCATTGGAATCCACTACAACACTCGTAAGGTACTACTTATGTCTTCAACTTTCTACAGTCCCCTATTCAAAACAAAACAGGAAGCCATATAGTCATACATACAGCTGCTCAGCTCATTACAAATGCTGCATTAATATCAGTACGACCGTTTTTGCCAATCGAGTTTAATGCCCTCACGCGTTTTGTGCCTCATTTCATCATCCTTCCAGTCTTTTACTTGATTGGAAGACTATACGTTCACTGCCTTAGAACACACATAGCTTCTCATGGGTTATATTTGTAGTTGCACATGGCAATTTTTGATTCTGCTCTGCTTCTTCTTCTTTCCATTTGCTGCTCCGACAGGTACGTGTTTACGGTCCAAAGTTTCATCTACGTTATAACTAGAACAAATCTATCTGAATTCAGGTCTTATACGCACTTCAAGATTGCCTGTGTCTTGAATTCTAATATTTGATAAAACTTGAGATTAGAGGTTGCATATCTTGAATTCCAATATTTGAGGAAGCTGGAGAACCCATATCTTGAATTCTTATTTGATCCATATGCATCTTCCAGCATCTGGACTTAAGGAAGTGTATATCAAACCAAGGTTTAGATGGGTGTATTCTAATATCCATATCCAATACACCCAATGCACTGTTGGACATTTCCATATCATTGTTATGAATCCCAATGTTATAGAACACTTCTTTTCTCTCAGTGTTCTCAGTGTTAGGACTGTAGTGTAATGCTGATTCTTGTCCAGAGTGGAGGAGGTTGGCCCAGACTCCCAAGGTTAGAAGTGTGAATCTGGGTGGATGGCTAGTTGTGGAAGGATGGATAAAGCCTTCTCTGTTTGATGACATCAAGGACAACGATCTTCTTGTAAGCCATTATTGCATTGCTCAAGTTAGTATGGACAGTATTGCATATCATCCACTCGAACATGCATTTTTTTTCCTCTTTTGGGGATGGTATGTGTATTGCATTGTTGAGATTCATGCACTTATTGATTAAGTTTTGAGCATAGGACGGAACAAAGGTTCAGTTCAAATCGGCGACATTGAACACGTACGTGAGTGCAGAGAACGGGGGTGGGCAGAACGTTGTTGTTAACAGGGACAATGCTTCTACCTGGGAGACTTTCAAGGTATTCATGATGAGCCTCTCTCTACAGTTTTTACTTTTTTTTACCTCCTCTTTCGTGGGCACTGGCATTGCAAGTGTTTCTGTAGGATGGTTTTGTTCAAGAATTATCTGAAAAAAGACTTGGGATAACCATTAGATACAATTTCGAGAGGCAAAGCAATTGATTCCTGACTCGTGAAAAAAGACTTGGAATAACCATTAAATATAATTTCGAGAGATAAAGCAATTGATTCCCGACTCGTGAAAAAAGACTTGGAATAACCATTAAATACAATTTCGAGAGATAAAGCAATTGATTCCTGACTCGTGAATTCAGAGAACCTGTGGCACAAAAAGCAGTCCAAATGAAGTTAATGTGTGCACTGCCTGAGTATGTGATGAAACACTATTATGAAGCAAATAACAGATTAACAATGCCATTGACTGGAAGCTTGAATTATATAAAAAGGGTAAATAGTAACTATTCCATGGATAAAAACATTTAAATTTTAGGTAGAAAATAATATAGAATTACAGAAACTGGAGGTATGGCGGATCAAGAAAGAATGAGGGCTTCTTCCTTCATAATAATCTGCTGCGATCACGTTTATTGAAAGTAGCATTGCAGAACAGTCCGTAGGAAGTAGTCCAGAGATGCCATTCTGTGGCATTCTACATTAAAACATGGCAGAGTAGTTGTCGAAAATCATGTATCAGAAACAATTAGTTGAATCAATAGTTTCTTTTGTCCAGCCCTACTGAGATATGCCTCTAAACTGTAAGCATTTTCTTGTCACTTCCTTGACTTGAAGGGTGTGTCTTGTTCCCGATAATTCTTGCACTTGAGATGCTAAGTCCAAAGCTCGGGTGCAAGGCTAAAGGTAACACAAGAGGGATGCCAATGTCACCACACAACCCTCTTCTCACTTTAGACAGTCTCTCCTCTGGTAAAAGGGGGTATCTATAGGGTTACGATCATTAAGACATAAACAATTAGGGCTCAAGGTGAAAAAAAGAGTTGTCTTAGCAAAATAGATTTTTTATTAAGTTATTAAGATTGATTTTTTTTAAGGTGGTTAATGGGGCAAAGATTAGTGCCAAAGATCCAAAGGGCATATGGGGTCAATGAAGACTCTATGAAGGCTGAAAATGGATGATAAATGGAAGCACTTACTGCTTTAATAACACACAGAAAATCACTATGACAGCAGATCTATAATGGCTGGAAATCACAATATTGGAGGTCCTCTACTCATACACATGCTTAACTAGTAAAGATTGATTTCTTCCCACACATAAAGACACTATGAAACCCTTCATTTCAATGACAAGTCACAATGCTTTAAGTCTGAAAATGAAAACAAGGAAAATGAATTGATAAAACCTGATTCAAGCTTCCTTTCCCAACAGCTGGCTGCCCCACTTGAGATCTTTATAGCAGCAGAATTTAGATAGTTTCCAGCACATATAAATCAGCAACACATGGAAGATGGATAGCCACACATTGATAATAGAAATCACCAATCACATTGCCATAATAGATGTTCAATACAAGCCAAATACCAAGAGTACGAGTGTCTCCTCAATCCATCGATAACCATTACAATAGGAGGAGCGTATCTTATATAGAATTCAAGGCTCAAAATCTCCTCAACAAAAATTAATGATATCTGAGGCAAAAACCCTAGATGTAACCTAGGAATACATCAAAAACTAATATCCACCAACTAACTCAAGTGGACAAGACAAACAATGCATAAAATAATAATGGACAAGTGGTAGTTATTCCCTCATGAAAGATAAGCCTCATGAAAGATGACTGTGGATTGGCCCTCATGAAAGATGACATGGAGCCTCATGAGTCATAAGTGACAATGAGATGCCAAAAATAACCTCAAATAAGGACGGCTCAATCAAGTAGCTCGATGGCTTGATCTCCAAGGTGCAAGTAAGTTACTAACCCTTAAAATATGTGCAAACAGATGGATCCATGGAAGGAAGGGGTCAACCAATAATAAAAACCACCCATCAAATGCCATGTCATCACAACAACCCACTATATCAATGAAGAGAGGGGATGGCCCCATCAAATAATGTTGAACTTTCAGAACCTAGCACCACGACAATTAATTCAGCTATAAAACAACTTATTGATTAACTACACAAGCTAGGTTAAAATCCAGCGGAAGCATTAACAACATAAGCCACAACACATTGCACACGAGATTTCAGGTAAACAACCCCTGGAAAAACCCTCACGGGAAAACCAGTTTTGTAATGATTTTATTTCTATAAAATCAGGGCTCCCATCCTGGGATAATGGCCCTTCTGAGGAAATACAACTGCAGCTGATAGCCTAACCCACTTGGCTGCTATCTCCCTAGCTGCCCCCTGCACCCTTTCCTCGACCCCTGCCCCGACACACCTGAGTGCTCACTCCCTCTTTGTGGACCATCACTGTGTCTCATCCTCTTTCCTAGGCTGCCTTTATAATTTTGAGATTTGACCTAAGTCCAAAACCTTAGATCTCCTAAAGTGATCGATGGTTGAGATCTAATCTCCCGTTCACTTTAGATCTAACGGCTATGACTTAATCAAACTCTCACTTAAGTTACTAATGCCACCAACTTAGGCATTTAACTTAATTAACAAAAGAACATCCGCTTACACATAAAGTGAACTTCTAAGGTTTATTGAGAGGTTACAAGGACGACTTCCATAGGCTAGACACCAAGCCTCTGTGGAAGTACTTGTCTGATGCTACAAAAACCAACACTCCCTCTTAGCGAGGAAGGTACTTCCATCACCTGGAAGTGGCTCTGTCTTCGCTATCCGATATGCTACCATGGTTGCTCTCCAATGCTCCTAATCGGCTGCTCCCTCTGAAGAACAAGCTACTATCCCGCTCAGACCCTGCTTCAAAGACTTGCAGTTGATGCTCCTAGAAGCCTCCTGCTTTTGAGCATCCTACATGGCCATCTCGAACCATGACTTCATATGGATGGACTTGGAAGGTTGCTTCTTCCCACCTGAACCTAAAGGATGACTCCCTTTGAGCTGCTCAACCTTCGGAGCTACCTGCTCCTCGTTCTTCGTCACCCTCCTTGCCATTACTTGCAAGCCACTCCATTGATCTCTGGATGAAAGTCCTTCTTCACCCATCTGAGATCCCTTGAATCATAGTGCTACGTGACTCAAGCAAACTTGAGGCTGGCCACTACCATTTGCCTCCTTAGCTGGCTGGCCGGACCTCTGTTCGGGGTTTTTCTGCCTGCTGCCTGGATTCACTGCTCGTTTCCCAAACCCATGCCCAAGTCTTCCTAGGGCTGCCCGCAGCCTCTTGCTACTGCCTCGATCCTTTTCTAGGCTGCCCAAAGCTATCTTGGCTACTGCCCAGCTGTTATGTTTGTTGCCTGGAAATTTTCCTTTCTACCCTAAATTTTCTGGGCAGCCTACCCGTTGCCCAGTGCACCTACTTGCTGCCTAGGTGTTGTCTGGACTTGCCTAGGGGCCGCCCTACCCCTGCGCTCGACTGTTGGACAGTTCTCTGGCTGTTGACCTGCTTGTCTTTGTGCTGGTAGCTGATTGTCCCCAACCCATGACACTCATACGACGACTTGGTGACTGTAGCTATCGACTGACCTTCTCTGCTACCACCACCATGCCCAACATGTGCTCCCAACTCCATGTAAGTTGCTATTCACATGACCTATCCACATTTCAGCTCCTGCAGCCGATTTTCTGTCGACTGTACCTTTGCCGCTCCTGTGCTGCACGTCCTCACAACACCTGTGGCCACATCTTCCAGTTGCCTTTTCCTTTACCCGACAACTAATACACCGACGACTCTTCTAACCTAGCCTCCACGCTGTCTACTGCTACAATCGTCAACCGCCACTTCTGCTTCTCAGCCGCTACATGATCCAAGACCCTTCTACCTCAACGCCTGCTGTCAACCAATCTACAACCGCTTTCCTTAGTCTGCGGCCTCTCAACAACGACTGTTACTGCTGCTTCTGCTCGTGCACCCGTAGATCTCCAGACCCAACGCTCCCATGCAGTTCGGCGGCTCCAAATGACAACTCTTACCTTTCTCTCTGTCAGTCGAATGTCTCTCCTGCAACTCACGCTGCCAACCAAATTGCTCATTGGTTGCTATCTTCCCGTGACTCGACTACTCTACCTGCCTGCCTCCCTTTGCCACGACCTCCCACCGTTCGACTATTCCTACGAGCTGGCTGCTCTGTCTACCTTGTCTAGTCCGCGATCTAATCTCTGCTCAATTTACACCACCTGGACTCCTCTGCAGTGTGGCCACCACTACCAGACCACGCGACTATCCTCACCAGCCCGTCTGCTCACACTCCCAGCAGCTACGACCTGCGCGAGCTTGCATCCTTTGTCGCCGCTCCAGTCAGTTGGTTTTGCAGCAATGCAGTTGCCTCTCCCAGCCCACACTTAACTTTGCTGGTGTTGTTACCTTGGCTTGGCGGCTGCCTGAAACTCCTGTCACAGCCCTTTCCATGATGACCAACTATCTACCAGTGGCAGCTCCAACAACCACCTTCACTCGGCTCGATCCAATTGTTCGCTGGCGGCTGAGCTCCCTCTGCCACCAACCCGATTCTTTTCCTTGCCTGCGTTGATCCAATCAGCTCCTCGACAACTATCCTCATCTCGATCTACTACCACTACTATGGCGAATGGTAGTGACAGCCTACTATCCCAACCGACACCTCACGACCCCTACGCCTCCGCCTCTGCTCCGTCAACCACCTCCACCACGACCTCACACCATTGGTGGGTATAGTTGTGGCCGACCCGCGAACTTCTTTTCCCTGGTGGTTGTGGTTGTTTTAGCAGCCATCTCTTCCGCCCCACAACCCGTGCCTCCAGCCTGTTGCTGATCCGCGACTGTTCCTCAACCCGATTCACCATGCAAATGACCGCTTATGTACTTCCGTGTTGCGGTTGCGTATGGTGCCCCCTTCTTTCTCTTTTTTTTTTGTTTGTCTCTTTACCCTCTGCAGCCCAAAAATAAAAATTCCTAGCTGCAAAATTTCGCTCTTAGTGCAACTCGGCTTCGTCTTTCAGAGAACTCGCTCTGATACCATGTTGAACTTTCAGAACCTAGCACCACGACAATAAATTCAGCTATAAAACAACTTATTGATTAACTACACAAGCTAGGTTAAAATCCAACGGAAGCATTAACAACAGAAGCCCAACACATTGCACACGAGATTTCGGGTAAACAACCCATGGAAAAATCCTCACGGGAAAACCAGTTCCGTGATGATTTTATTTCTATAAAATCAGGGCTCTCGTCCTGGGATAATGGCCCTTCTGAGGAAATACAACTGCAGTTGATAGCCTAACCCACCTGGCTATTATCTCCCTAGCTGCCCCCTGCACCCTTTCCTCGTCCCCTGCCCCGACACACTTGAGTGCTCACTCCCTCTTTGTGTACCATCATTGTGTCTCATCCTCTCACCTAGGCTGCCTTTATAATTTTGAGATTTGACTTAAGTCCAAAGCCATAGATCTCCTAAAGTGATCGACGGTTGAGATCTAATCTCCCATTCACTTTAGATCTAACGGCTATAATTTAATCAAACTCTCACTTAAGTTACTAATGCCACCAACTTAGGCATTTAACTTAATTAACAAAAGAACATTCGCTTACACATAAAGTGAACTCCTAAGGTTTATTGAGAGGCTACAAGGATGGCTTCCACAGGCTAGACACCGAGCCTCTGTGGAAATACCTGTTCGATGCTACAAAAACCAACAAATAAATCATAAGATAGCCCATGCCTCAACATATGTGCCAATGGAGGGGAGGCTAGTAGTGAGCTATACTAGGTCATGTAATCCAAGTCAACATAAGCCACAACAAGAAGCCTCCACATACGCAAAGGTGTCCAAGAAATGAGCCTCCATACCATGCCAACTAATCACCAAATATATCCACTGGGACGGCAAGAAATGCCTAAACATGTGTGCACAAAGGAGTGCTCTCATAGAATACATGTGTGCACAAAGGAGTGCTGTCATAGAATACGGTGTCCACCATATCTAGGAGCCAAGCTCATGACAAATAAGCCCATATTTAAAACACCATCCAGCATCCTCAACGTCTAGCTAAAAGCAAGAGCTAGATCAATATAGAAACAAGTGACTGTGTGGAGTTCTCTCTCCAAGTGATAAGTAAATACACCAAGCATGGCACCATAACACTAAGAAGCCCTGAAATATGTAGAGTGCTCCATGACCAAGCCAAGGTACATCCATCATAAACCATTGAAACAACCTCAACTGATGCGACCAAGGGGCAGACACAAACAAGTGTGCAAGCAGCAACTCTCCTCTAGAGTCTAGACATTACACCCACTGGTGGCGATGGTCAGCAATGCCATAAGGGAAGTGCCGAGGAAAGTATGCGTATCCATAACAAAACCCCTGTAATTGTCAAGTGCTCCATCAGTGCCATCCTGCAAGTCTCTGTCATGTGTGATGAAAATCACAAGTGAATCTGAGCTGTGATGAAAATCACAAGGGGTTGTGATGAAAATCACAGTTATCATGATGAAAAGCACGAGTGAGAAACCTCATACAATATGAGGGGTAACATGTCTAACAGTATGGTTGAAAGGAACCTATTTCAATTTCTTTCTCAGTGGTAGCTGCTAAAGAAAAAAAGGAAAACATAGCTTAAGAAGACAAAGGGGGTGATCCCATGAATTCCCCTCTCGGTTAGGAGTTATTATGGAAACATAATCATATATGACGGTTTAGCAGGAAAATTGGAGATTGCAATCAGAAAAGGATGCAGTAGATGGATAACGAGTGCCACAAGCAAATCATAAGCTGTAAAAATTGAAGCCATCTCCCTAGTTCATCTTGGTGCTGGAAAAATGCCCCCTAAACAGTTCAGGGTGAGTATTTTTAGGACAGCGTTTTCATGCCTAACATTAAGAATAGCAGGCTCCATGCGACCATTGTGTAAGCTTCCATGAGTGGACTCCCTTGAGCTCAAGGGTACCTCTGTATAAAATTTAACAAAAACCCTTAAAAGGTGTTCATGACACATGTGCTTGTAGAGATCAATATTCTAAGACCACCTCTGATTGTCTATTGACCATTTGTCCGATGTCAAGAATGTGTAAACAATACCGGCATCTGCATATATCTATTTAGTATATATTTCTCAAGTGATCTCCAAATGTCTTTGTGGGTATAAATTTTTCTAGGAATTGCCTTATGTAGACTTTGAGGATTGTCTTATGATTGCAGATGTGGAGAGTCTCAGATGGCATGTACCAACTTAGAGTCTTTAGTGGTCAATTCCTAACAGCAGAAAATGGAGGAGGAGGCAACATGTCTGCGGAAGCAGATTCTCCTGCTGATTGGGAAACATTCCATATAATTAGGCACCATAAACATCATAACCGAGTGCATATCAGGGCGTTCAATGGAATGTATATGCAGGTATGCAGAAATAATCTGTGTTTGAGAAAGATCTATTATATGAACAACACTGAGCTGTTTCTGAGAGAACTATTCTTTCAATCTGTGAGCAGGCACAATCCCAGGAGCAGCTTACAGCAGATTACCAAGGGGATCCTGGGTGGCATGACAATTCAGCAACCTTCCAGATGAATATAGTTGCCAATGATTTGCATGGAGATTACCAGCTTGCAAATGGATATGGACCTAATAAAGCAAAGAAAGTTTATGATGTAAAGATCAGTTTGCTCCTCCTACTTTTCCACTAGGAGATAGATGCAAACTCTTATCATTGCATTTTCATCATGGAATTTATAGGCACTACTTTATTGGACGCTTTTGTTTTAGTGCTTTTTCTTTCATGCTTAACTTGGAGATGCCTTGGCTACTCCCTGGAGATGTGCGGTAGATGGTGACCGGCTCCATTGACGACTTTCTGGTCATGCATGGACATTAATATTCTTTCTTTCTTTTGATTCTATTATATGTGAAGGAAAATTTTGTTCATTCAATTTGTTATGTTGTTTTCTTGGTTGGTAAAATGCAGAGACATAGAAGCAGCTTTGTTACAGATAAGGATTTCAAATTCCTCGCAAGGAATGGTATAAATACTGTTAGAATTCCAGTTGGGTGGTGGATTGCATATGATCCGAATCCCCCAGCACCTTTCATAAGAGGATCTTTACAAGCTCTCGATAATGCTTTTAAATGGGCAGAGTGAGTTTTGGATGCCATCATTTCCTATTTATGGTTTTGAAGAGGTGTCACTTGCAGTATTTAAGTTTCAACTAAATAGGAAGTTTTCAAACCTTTAAGAAAAATGACCACGATAGTGTCAGAAAGGTTCAGAAAGAAATGGGTAGATCATTTTCTTTTGTGGTGTAGGGAAGGGACATATAATAGGGTTACGCTAGTAAGGTGCTTTTAGAGATAAAAATTCATACTGACTTACTATTTTGGTTGCAGACATTATGGTTTAAAGGTTATTGTTGACCTCCATGCAGCACCTGGTTCACAAAATGGAATGGAGCATAGTGCCAGCAGAGATGGATCTTCTGACTGGTCTAACTCTTCAGACCATATTTCCCAAAGTTTAACTATTATTGATTTCCTTGCCTCGAGGTGTGTATGTACTACGGAGATTGTGCTTTCCAGTTCTTTTATATGCCACAGAAAGAGGGTCCTACATGGGATTGTTGATTGTCTGAGAGTGAAATTCATTAGAAATTCATTTTGAAGGATAGAGATATAGGAACTCAAATTTCCCAATGCACATATTCACAGATTGTCCAAGTAATTACATTAAGTTGCAATCGTTAAATGTGTTCATAAAGGAATGCATATAGTGTTGTAGGAACTCAAGCTTTTAGAAGATTGCTAAAGTCAATTTTTGTAGAAAGGAATATTAGGTTTGTCTGTGATAAAGAATTCTCGTAGCCGAGATGTTATGCAGACAAATGCATCTAGTGCTTGAGAATTGAGATAAGACCTATTTGTATAGAGGGCCAGCTTTCTTTGTGCATGGGAGACATATATCTAAAATAAGCAGACATTTAGTATGTGCAATAGCTTGAATATAATCAGAGGTCTGATGCTATTACCGTCTTCTGAGCAGATATAGCAACAATAGTACGCTCTTAGGTATTGAATTGCTGAATGAACCTCTAGCAACAACTGTTCCTGTGGATGTTTTGGCTTCCTATTACGCAAATGGCTATCAAACTGTTCGGAAACACTCTGCCACAACATATGTTATCATGTGCCAGAGGATTGGAAATGCTGATCCACATGAGCTGTATCAAATAAATGATGCATTTTCAAATATCGTTGTCGATGTTCACTACTATAATCTTTTTGATGATTATTTTAATAACAAGACTGCCCAAGATAATATTGACTTCATCTTGAAGGACAGGGAACCCCAATTGGAAGCTCTATACAGCGCAAATGGTCCTCTCATATTTGTGGGTAATATGGAAGAACCTTCCTCGATCTATCTCCTGTATGCTATATGATGATCTTAATAATTTTTGTGGCTTGTTTCGTATTCTTGATTGATTTAGCTTTGACACTGTGTCCCAGGTGAATGGACAAATGAGTGGAAGGTACAAGGAGCTTCAAGGTCGGAATATCAACAGTTTGGTGATGCCCAATTACAAGCTTATGAAAAGGCTTCATTTGGTTGGTCATATTGGACTCTAAAGAATGAAGAGAAGCACTGGGATTTTCAGTGGAATATAAAGCACAACTACCTTAGATTAGGTAAAATGAAAGCTTCATTGATGCATCAGATCCTTAATTCCAAAAGTTCATTTTCCTTAATTCAAAAATCATAATTACATGCAATTTCTTTAAGCACAAACATTTCAACCTTGGAAATATATTTTGGTGGTAATTACCATGACCCTTAAGTTTTTCCTTGGTTCTCCCATAAAAGTTAATATTCTTGCACGCTCTTGAGAAAGATCTAGACTTTAAGAAGCATTTTAATTGTGGTCCTGTTCTTGTCAATTCCTTGTATTTTCTGTTTCTCTGAATTTTCTCCCACGTTTCTTGTGTTCTGTAGCAATCTACAGTTGTAAGTGGGTAAGTGGGCATCAACCTGATTGCAGGTCAAATTTTGCGATTTTTCCTCGCTATGCACAACACTTACTTTTCTTTTGGGGTACATATGCATTGAAACTGATTTTAGACTTACTGCAACATACGTTGCAGGCTATGGAAGTGAAGAATGTTGTAATAGATGGTGACTGTTATAATTAATTAAGGCAAAAAATCTTTCTTGTCCTTTCAGACTATGTTGTTCTTTTAGGAATGTTATTCTAAGATCTAGGATATATTTCATTAGACCACCTAGTTCAATAACATTATCACGGGGCTATGAGTGCAGTTGATTAATTGCTTTTGCAATGAAGATTATGTGAACTAGTTCAAAAAAAGGCCCCGTTATCAGTCCAAAAATGTCATTGGAAGCATTTTTTGGCAAGGCTAAAAGAGTACATGTTGACATTAGTGCAGCTGCAAGGGCCATTCTCCAGAGGATAGCATAAGACCCTAGTTGTGGACTAGGCCCCCCCAATACACTCTTGGGGTTTCTTGGTTTGGGACCAAGCAGTGAGAGCCATGGCAAAAGACCCTTGTGAGGGCCCCCAATACATGACTGGGTTCTTGGTCAAGGACCAAGTAGTAAGTCCCTAGATGTGTTCTAGGGCCCTTGGATGTGTTCCAGGGAATCCTTGCTCAGTGCTTGGATTGATCCTTGGATGTGTTCCTTGGTGGTTGATGATATAAGTCCCTAGATGTGTTCTAGGGCCCCTAAATGTGTTCTAGGGAATCCTTGCTTGGTGCTGTGATGTCCCGTCCCCAAGAGTAGGCCAGCAGGGAGTGACTTAGTAGTTTATATGTTCCCGTAGACTATAGTCAGGCACAAACAGGGAACCAGATGGAGAAATAAGGAGGAATTAAGGCTAAACGATAAATTAAGCCAAAAACTTAGGAAAAAGTCACTTAAGCCTAAGTCAACGAAGAATTAGAATGAAAA
>ML812981.1:35831-49939 GCA_009831015.1 Picea engelmannii | reverse complement strand
GACATGCAAACACTATAAACAAAGATCATCTACATCAAACCCTAAAACGCATCCAGAAACCCCCAGAGTATCAGATCTGCACGTAGGAGCAGTAGGATCGTAGCAAATATCTTGATCAGCCGGATCAGGGATATTTCAGGTGCTTGGATTGATCCTTGGATGTGTTCCTTGGTGGTTGATGATATAAGTCCCTAGATGTGTTCTAGGGCCCCTGGATGTGTTCCAGGGAACCCTTGCTTAATGCATGGGTTGATCCTTGGTCTTGTACCTTGGTGGATAAGACCCTAGATGTGTTCTAGGGCCCTCAGATGTGTTCTGGGGCAACCTGGTCATGGATTAGGTAGACCTTGGTTTAAATACCAAGATGTGATGATGTGTGATCCTCTTCCTCTCTCCCAAGATGGTCCATGAGACCTAGGAGTGGCTAAGAAGATGGACATGACCACATTGTTGATGTACACTCTTATGCAGTGATGATACAAGTTTATAAGTCATCATGAGACTTATGTGGACATCTTTTGCCATTGAGGACCCCCTTGACTTTGTATTAAAGTTTCCCCTTTCTTGTTTTTGTTTTCCTTCTTGTTTGATGTGGTGTTGGGTTTTTATAAGTCACTTTAACTTATTTGACATTTAATTAATATTTATATTGATTAAATTGTCATCATTTAATTATTTTATTTTTAGCCCTAACCCCTTTCCTTAGCTATAAAAGAAACCCTCCCCTCTAGCATTTTAGACATTCACTCTCCTCACTCTTCCTAGTCTAAATTTGCTGCGGCTACCTCTGTTGTTTCTCTTGTTTATGGTACAGTTTTCCTAGTGGGCTTTCACTTTCAGATTTGAGGACACATGGCTGGGAGCTTCAGTTTAGATTTGTTGATTATTTGAGGAAATAATACAGTCCTCTCTCCTAGACTATATGAGTATATTGTGGACTTCTTATTGGCTGCTGTGGGTCTTCTATCAATAGCCGCGGACCCTCCTGGCATTACCACGGACTTCCCCTCAGCCAGAAATTGAAGCCGCGGACCCTCCTGGGATTACCACGGACCTCCCTTCAGCTGGAATTTGAAGCCGCGGATCTTCCTAGTATCACTGTGTGTGCCGTGGCCTCTTCACTTGCTGCTACTGTGTGTTGTTGAGGGTACCGTGACCTCCTTTCTCCTTGCTGTCCATATCTATGGGTGGATTTTCTCTTGCTGTCCCTTTTGCTGGTGTTATTCTTCTTAAAGGGCTTCTCCTTTGCTGTCCCTATTTGCTGGTGCTTTGATGCTTAAAGGGCTTCTCCTTTTCTGTCCCCTTTGTTGGTACCTTCTTTGACTTGAAGGGATTTGTTACTGTAGTGTATTACAGTTCAGTTTTGAACAGTTTGTTGTGGGTGTTTGCATCAGCTCTGTATGTGGTCCTCCTTGGCAAAACAGTCTACCTAATATCATGGTAGAGATCAAAACCTTTGAGTTTTGATCCATGATTACTAAACTAATTTCTGAGCATATAAAAGAGGACAACATCCATGTGACAGGTACATTCTTCAGTAGCTTGAGGTAAGTTAAGAATTATTCTTTACACTCAGAAATTGTGTTTTATGTTCAAATCTATTTTTATGTGTTCAGATCTAACTGTCTATATTTAATCTTCCCTGAGTTAAATGTTTTAACTTTTAAGTGCTGATCTACATTTGTATTAGTGAACAGAAAAATTAGAAAAAGATATCACTGTTCTCTATTTTTTCCCTAAATCTAACATGGAATCAGAGCTTAGGTCGTGAAAAGAGCTCAAGAGTTGCATACTTGAGCCTGCGTAGATCCACCTTTTAGGGTTTGTTTTGCAGATCAACAGTAAGCTTGTTTTATCTCAGATCTTGTTTTCAGTATGGCTTCATGGCAAGAAAACAACTAGAAATACTTTTAGGTTGGGAAGCTCCTCAACTTCCAACACCAATAGCTCTGGTATTGTAATTACACAAAGTAGTGTTGGAAAGGAAAACAACCTTTCTATTTTGGCAAAAGATAGAAAAGAACACTGGTGCTGATCATATTCATGAACCAGATGCCAGTAACGATATCCAACTACATATTCACAGGAAAATAGTGTTGAGATTTGGGTACCTTGGAAAGTGGTCCCCTTGTGTTTGTGAGCTTCTAAACACATGAGGGAATTACTTTGTACCTCGTACCATGTACTTTGTATTTAATTTCATTTTGACTTAGGAGATTTAAGTCAAAAGTGAAATTTGGTCATTTTAGCCTAAAGTGACAATTAATTCACAAAGTGGGTGAATTAATAGACATAAAGTGAAAACTATGGAAACTTAAGTAAAGTGGGGTTTTGAGTGAGATTATTTTTGAGTGATCTCAACCATTGATTAGGGATAAGATGAGATGATCTCATCCACCCAATTCTTAGGTTTCCTTATGCATCCTAAAGGAGGGTGCAAGAGGCCAAGGAGAGTGATTCACTCATTTGTTCACTCCAAGAGTTTGAGAGAGAACAAGAGGACGAGGTTTCAGGCATTGGGAGAGGAAAGCTTGGGCGCCTCCTTGCATGGAGGGTTCATGGAGGCTTAGTGGAGGGTTCATGGAGGCTTAGTGCCCAGTTTATTTAGTGGGGAGCTTCCAGTTTTGAAGAGGGCACACTTGAGGAGGAGGGCACATCATCAGTGGGGAGGTCTTAGAGAGCTCAGTTTGCAATGAGGTCTGTTTCAGAGGGAGGCTACACTTCAGTATCAGAGTATTGTGGAGTGGTTTCTTGTTCAAAGCTTCCAGTTGGCATCTGGCTCCATTTTAGTGGTCTTGGCAACATTTCTGGGGGGCGCACCATCCTAGGGTGCTCTTGCTTCATTGGGACTTGTATTTAAGCTTGGATCAAGTTGCTGTTGTATCAGGTTCATCTATATTTTGTACTTGTTGTATTCCACCATCTATTCTCCTCATATATAGACATATATTCCAAACTAGTTTTCCCCCGGGGGGGGGGGAGGGGTTTATCGAGGGTCATGTTGACCAAAAATACTTGTGTTAAATTTCATGTGTGTTAGAGTGTAGAACTACTGTATTTTCAGCTGTAAAGATCTCTAGGTGTGTTACATTTATTTTAGTATGCATGTGCTAACCCTTGGTGACTAAAACTACATGCTAGAGCACCTAAAATTGTGAATGTAACCGTAACAAATCAACAAGAAGTTCCTGAACTGTTGGCTGTCCTAAAACAACAGCAAAACCTTCATTGACAGTTGAAACTTAGAGCCAACTTGAGGTCAAAGACAGACCTAGTTGGCAACTTGATAGGACCTGGAAAATCTTCATGGTATTAGAGCCGAGGTGGTTGATTTTTGAGTAGTTTTGACAGCATATGAGTGGGCTGTTAGAGACATCTTCTTGGCAGATTTTGAGGACAGCCATTGACAGTTTTTAGTGGCTGCTTGTGGGAAGAATTTTGTAGAAGACTGTAGAGCAGTTTGTGCACAGTTTGGACAACCTCTTTTCACACCTGAGGGGACAGGAGTGAGGCTGTGTTTCATGACCTCTTTTCACACCTATATTGCTAGGAGTGAGTTCGGATTTTGCTTGCCTCTTTTCACACCTGTGTTGACAGGAGTGAGGTAGCGTTCCTTTGCAATTTGAGCATCAGTTGGAGTGCAGTTTGGCAGACATGTCAACATCTTAGATGTGTGTGGAGGACAGACTAGCTGGGGCTAACAATTGGTTGCCTTGGAAGTCGAGGATAGTCTTTGTCTTAGAGGACCTCAAACTATGGGGTATAGTTGAGGCGCCTGTTCCTGCTATTCCTATTACTGCCCCTGTCTTTGTGGACACGTTCAGGAAGAGGAACAACAAGGCAAAGAGGACCATTTGTGATGTAGTGCGAGATCATATCATTCCCCACTTGACTGAGAAAGATTATGCGTATGAGATGTGGGCATCTCTATGCAAGTTGTATGAGAGCTCTAATGAGAACCAAAAGTTGGTTTTTCATGATCGACTGAGGGGCATTCGCATGCTCGAGGATGAGTCGATTACTTCTTTCCTTGGTAGATACACCCAGATCAGAGACGAGCTTGGAGCCGTCAGAGAGGTGGTGAACCCCAACTCTATGGTGAGGATAGCTTTGAACAGCTTTACCAAACCTTGGGGTCCATTCGTTCGCGACATTGTTGCCAGGGAGGTTATGCCTACATGGGAGAGGATGTGGGATGACTTCGTCCAAGAGGAGACTAGACTTGTAGCAGAGGCCTTTGGACAACAACACCAACAACAGTCAGGTCAGGGTGATGAGGATCTTGCTCTTTGGACTGTTATCGCTCAGTTTGTAGTTTAGGTCAAATGGCTAAAGGATGCGGGTCAAACTGGCGAAACAGGAACCTTCCCCACCCAATGTCACCTCGATGGGGAGGTTCTTTCTATTTAGGGAGGTTAGCCCAGGGGAGACGTCCCCGACAACCTGGGGTTTTGAAGAGGCTAAGATATAAGGTCAGAGTTAAAGTTTCCCCTTCACAGGTCACCACCAAAATCAGAAGGTCTGGCTAATCAGCCAATAATGAAGTATAGTCCCGAATGAGAACACCTGCTCGTAACAAAGTAACAATAGAAAAATATATATGCAGGCTATATACAAAGGGTTAGCACTTCATATGACCATCTGATATAATTCAAGCAAGATATCAATGAGATCAACGTTTTGTCAATTATCTATGGAAAGAGCATTAACTCATCAATAACTATCAAGATGACAAAGCCAATAATGTATTCAATCAACACTTCGATCAATAATTGCTTTAGATCATCATTCAATTGCTTGTACAATTCAAAAGTTTGCTGCATAAAAAATAACCAACTATGACGTCAGCCTTAGTTAGGGTTTCAAGATTAGAGTTTAAAGAGTTGTTTTCAACACTAGGACTTCAACGCTGGAGATCAAATCAGTGCCTTAGGGTATATGGAGTCAAAAATAAGGGCACAAGGTCTCGGAAGGATGACAATTCAGAGACTAGAAGGTAGGGTTCTATGGTGCTGCAAAGGCAGGGCCCTAGAATCAAAACCCTAGGGGAAAGAGGCTCACTCCGGTGTTGCTTAAGCAAGGCCTCGTGCTCTTTCCTCCTTCTCTAAATAAACTTGGCAAAACGGCTAGCTTAAAGCTAAGGGAGAAAGTGTTGTAATGACAAGGCTTTCAAACCCTAGAAGGTGAAACCCTAGGTGTAGGCAATCTAGGCCTAGGACGTCTCCTCTTTTCAACTTATAGACTTCAACGCTAGCTCAGAAGAAGGAAGACAAGTGTAGCAACGACTAGGCTTTATCTCTTTTCTTCAATGGCTGAAAAAGATTTCTCAACAAGGGGACATGTAACAATAACCTACTTGTGTGTTTGTTACCTAGGGTTTTAAATCAACAATACAATAAATAAATGCAAGAAATTATACCTACAACCATTCATTTAAGAAGTTTTGCAAGAAAATTCACTTACATGTCATGAAGAAAAGCACAAGCAAACCCTAGTTGTAAACCTTCCTTGAGAGAAATGCCATAAATGCCAAAATTATCCTTCCAATAGCAAGTGCGCCTCACTTTAGACAACAAAACTACCCTAGTAGGGCACAAAAATCAGATCTCACAAGAGAGTGAGTTCTGTTATGTTCAAATGAGGGAAAAACATCCTCAATATATATCATCCAATGGCCTTTAATTTAAAATTAGGTCATTAAAACAGTCGACAAGGCTGACTACTAAAATCATGCTGTTTTTACATTTAACTGCTAAATAAAAGCCTAAATGAGCAATAAACAGGACGTCTAGCCCCTCTGAGGGAGACGTTGGCCCTTTTTAGGGCAAAACTCAGCACTAGAAAGCAAACGTTGGCCCTCTTTGGGCATCCAAACTCTGCCACACGTGCCAAATTGCTCTGTCAAGGTACCATACGCTGGAGGTGACGTCAAGGCTCTCTGGAAGACGTTCTGGTCAACAGAGGGACACGTTCCACCTGTAGTGGGTCAACCCGTTAGGGCTGGGCTCAACCAAGGCGTCTTGGATGAAAACGTCTTTCTTCTTCTTTTGTGCAAATGCTCGATCAATTACTGTCCTGTCTCTGTCCCTGATGAGGTCCCAACAACCATCTGATGGGCTCTTCAGCCCCATGGAGGTCCGAACTGATCATCTCCCCATGTGTACCGGTCCACTTAGTACCTGTCCGTCGAGCATGGTCCTACACATCAAAAACTTCGCCCTCCATGGGCTCATTAGTCCTCGGGATCATAGCAATGTCAATCATATTTCATCATCAATTTTATCAAATGCATGCATGAGACCCCTAGCATATCATCTAATAGCCCAAAGACATTACACTGACCTGCTATACAAAGCTGAAGAAAAAGACAAAGTAACCTATTGGGCCAGCATCCATAAGAAGAGGAAAGTTCCCAAAGGATATCATCCAAGCCATGTAATACGAGGTGGTGTGGTCTAAGGATGTCCAGACACAGTGATAACCAGGGGTGGGTATTATCCGTGGGTGCCTTTGTAGGAGGTGAGCTGTACCTGTCATGGATGCAGTTCTTTCCAACCCTTTATTGCCTTTATTCTTTCTTTTATTTATTGCTTTTTCTTTCTTTTTACTTCAAGGTCTAACTAGAGGACATTGCCTTGGCGTGGTGACCAGAGATGACAGTGTTACCCACGAGTATTTTTGCAGAAATGATAAGGCTGGCTCGTGATGAGACCCCCTTTCCCTTGGCCATGCAACCAAGGGTCATGGCCCTGGCGTGGTGACCAGATAATGGCAACGTCATACTGCTAGATACCTATGAACATAATGGGTCAGCTCATGATGAGACCCCCCATCCTCTTGGCTAGGTCTTGTTTTATTGTTTTTCTTCGGGTCCCTCTTGTTTCTTATCGAGAGGCCTTTTATTGCCTTCTCGAGGATCCCTGGGCGAGGCATCTCTAGGTTTTGTATCCTATGGCTTTTATCTTTTACCAGCTGCTTTTACCTCCTGGGCCTTTAGCCCCTTCTTCCCACAGGATAAAGTGTAACCCCTCAAATAGGTCATCCTAATGCCCGGACTAGGGGAATGGGATAGATGAATGGGAGATAAGATGTAAAATGATAATATGGTGGGAGCGGATGATGGCTCTTCAAAATCCCCCCCTGGTGGCTAACCAAAAACTATGGATACAAGCTTGCTAGGGCACCCCGTTAATCCCCCCAACCATGGTCAAGTAGGTTAGTGTAAGATCCAAGCAGTTGTCAGAAATGTAAGGAACTTGATGCATATATCTGAAAGTTATAATGATCAAACACGACACATACCATGATACCTGGACCAATTACCTCATGGAGCAAGAGTCTTCTCCGATGCAAGTCCAAGCCGATGGTGATGGATGCTGCTGCTGTTGACAGGACAGGTCTGATGAAGAAAAGAAGGATGGTCCCTCCAGGGCCATGCTCAGGTCAATCCCGCTCTCGGTACTCCATGTCTAGGACCTGTGGGCCTCGAGACATGATCTCCTAGTTATCCTTAGAAATCGAGGATAACATGGACAAAGGGCAAGAAGAAGACCGTTCGGGGAGGTCGACAGGGTCCCAAGTTTGGGGCCCCACCACAGGGACGAGAGAGCAGCAGTGGGACGAAGAGAGACATGAGCACAGTGAGATGTTTTGCTCGTGGAGAGATGGGTCACTATGCAGGATAGTGTCCCAAGAAGAAGAAGAAGGAGCAGGATGTGTTAGCAACGACAACAAAGGAGCTTGATTTCGATGTACAGTTTGCGAGAGAGTGTGCATTCACCAGTTCCTTGTCTGTTATTACACCATCCAGCATTAGATGGGGAGACAGAGATAAGGAGGACCGACTGACTCATAGTAGTGATTCAGAGGGAGCTTAGACTCAGGTTTTGAGTACACCATCTTTAGAGGGGGTGACTGGTCCACCTAGGACAACTTCAGTTTCAGAGTTGTCGAGACAGAGGGTTGGTGTAGGGGCTTCAGAGGTTGATGAGGAGCAACGGTAGGGCACCACGGAGGCTTGAGCCTCACTTGGCTACAGAGACGGGCAGATCAGGTTCTAGATCCACTTTAGGTGGAATCTACTTGGCGAGAGGCCAAGTTGAGGATCTTGGTGAGATGCTGAGATCTTGGTGTTAGCACATTATCATGTATGTTTAGGGACATGTAGAAGGGAGGGGATGAATCCTCTCTGTTTTCTACCATAGGGCTTGTTATCCCCGATTTCTAGGGATAACTAGGAGATCATGTCTCGAGGCCCACAGGTCCTAGACATGGAATATTGAGAGCAGGATTGACCTGAGAATGGCCCTGGAGGGCCCATCCTTTTCTTCTTTCATCAGATTCATCTTGTCAGTAGCAGCAGCATCCATCACCATCGACTTGGTCTTGTATCGGAGAAGGCTCTTGCTCCATGAGGTAATTGGTCCAGGTATCATGGTATCTGTCACTTTTGATCATTATAACCTTTGGATATATGCGTCTAACTCCTTTTGTCTCTGACAACTGCTTGGATTTTACATTAACCCACTTGACCATGTTTGGGGAGATTGATAGGGTGTCCTAGCAAGCCTGTACCCATGGGTTTTGGTTTGCCACCGAGGGGATTTCTGAAGAGCCATCGTCCGCTCCCATCATATTGCCACTTTTTCATCTTATCTCCTGCTCATTTATCCCATTCCCCTGGTCCGGGCATTGGATTGACCTGTTTGTAGGGTTGCACCTTATCTTCTGGGAAGAAGGGGCTAAAGGCCTAGAAGGTAAAAGCAGCTGGTAAAAGATAAAAGCCTAGAAATAAAACCTCGAGATGCCTCGCCCAGGGATCCCCGAGAAGGCAATAAAAAGCCTCTCAGCAAGAAACAAGAGGGACCCAAAAAATAATAAACAAAGACCTAGCCAAGAGGATAGGGGGTCTCATCACGAGCCAACCTATTAGGTTCATGGGTACCTAACAGTATGACATTGCCACTATCTGGTTACCACGCTAGGGCAGTGGCCTTTGGTTGCATGGCCGAGGGAAAGGGGGTCTCATCATGAGTCAGCCTTCTCATCTCTGTGAAAGTACTTGTGGGTAACACTGTCAGCTCTGGTCACCATGCCAAGGCAGTGTCCTCCGGTTAGACCTTGAATAAAAAAAAGAAGAAAAAGCAAAATAAAGAAAGAATAAAGGCAAGAACGGGCTTGGAAAAAATTGCATCCATGACGGGTACAACTCGCCTTCTACAAAGGCACCCACAGATAACATTATGCATCCCTGGCTCTCACTCTACCCACTTGTCTGGACATCCCCTAGCCACAACACCTTGTTTACATGGCTTGGATGAAACCTTCCTGGGAACTTCCCTTCTCTTGTGGATACTAGCCCAATAAGATGTCTTGTCCTTTCTTCGATTATGTATTGTGGATTTTTGTAATATCTTTGAGTTGTTGAACGATATATCAGGGTTTTTATGCATCTGTTTGATAATATTAATGATGAAATGTGATTGACATTGCTATGATCCCTGTGACTAATAAGCCCATGGAGGGCATAGTTTTTGATGTGCAGGACCATGTCTAACGGACATGTACCATTTGGATCGGTACACATGGGGAGATGATTATTTCAGACCTCCATGGGGCTGAAGAGCCCATCAGATGGTTGCTGAGACCCCGTCAGAGGGGTAGAGACAGGACAATGTTTGACCAAGGTTTTGCACCGAAGAAGAAGAGGACGTTTCACCAGAGGCACTTTGGCAGAGCCCGGCCTAGGGGGAATGACCCCTTTTCAGTGGAATGTTGGCCTTGGAAGGCTCAGAGCATCACCATCCTTACCATGACGTCATCCAGCTTCATGGTCATTCTTGGAGGCAGACTGGGCAGTAGTGGCATGTTAGAGAGGCCCCTGGGGGGCTAACGTTTTGCCTCTGGATGTCTCATCTGCCCTAAAAGGGGCTAGCGCCTCCCTTGAAGGGGATTTTACCTTTATTACAGCTTAGTTAGGGTTTTAGTTTGACAATTTAATGTAAAAACAGTATTTTGGTCTTGTCGGCCATTTTTTATGATCTAAAATTAATTAAGGTCATTGATACACTATATATTGAGGGTTTTCACTCTCATTTTGACATAACACATCACCAACTCTCCTAGTGAGGTCTGATTTTTGCGCTCTATTAGGGTTTTTGGCTAATTTGAGGAAGGCGCACTTGTTTAAGGAGGAGATTTTTGGCATTCTATGGTGTTTTTTCTTGAAGGAAGGTTTACAACTAGGGTTTGCATGGTATTTTCTTGATGATTTGTAAGTATTTTTCTGCAAAATTTCTTGATTGAATGGTTGTAGTCTAATTTCTTGCATCTATTTATAAATATTGCTGAATCAAAACCCTAGGGGACAAACACACAAGTAGGTCGTTGTCTCATGTCCCCTGATAGAAAAACCTTCTAGCCATTGAAGAAGAAGAAGAGAGCCTAGCCATTGCTACACTCTTTCTTTCTTTTTTCCTTAAGCTAGCCGTACCTTCAAACTTCAAGAGGAAGAGGACATTCCAGGCCTAGGTTATCTACACCTAGGGCTGTTTTTCTTTTAGGGTTTGATGAAAGAGCCTTGCTTTAGCAACACTCTCCCTCTTTAAACTCTCTTGTCTTGATTTTGCTTTTCATTGAGCTAGCTGTTTGTCGGGAAGGAGGAGAGAGCACGAGGCCTTGCTTAAGCAACACCGGAGTGAGCCTCTCTCCCCTAGGGTTCTGTCTTTAAGGCCCTGTTTTAGCAGCACCTTGAAACCTTTCCCTCTTGTCCTTTGAATCTCATCCCCTTCAACTTGTGCGTCCTTCACCTTTTTGACTCCATAACCCTTAGGCACTGATCTTAAGCCTCCAACGTTGAAGTGAAAGTGATTAAAACAACTCTCAAAACCTCTTATAAATCGAAACCCTAACTAACTACTAACCCTAAAAAGTTGACGTCACCCTTGGTTATTTCATCTTGATGCAACATTTTTTATATATTAAGCAGTGGGATGGTGGTTTGATGCATTTTTTGAATGAGGATTGATTGGATACATTGATTGCTACATCATCTTGATATTTATTGGTGAAGTAATATTAGTTCATTGTTGCATTAACAAACATTGACTTCGTCAATATTTACTATTATAATTTCTTATATTGATATTAGATAGTCTTATGAAGTAGTAACCCACTGAATCATAGCTTGCATATATATATTGGTTTGCTTTGTTCCGGGCAGGTGTTCTTCTTTGGGCCTACACTTCATTATTGGCTGTTTAGCCGGGACTGTCTGTTTTGGTGGTGACCCGTGAAGGGGAAACTTTACTTTGACCTTTAAACCTTTGCCTCTTCAAAGCCCCAGGTTACTGGGGACGTCTCCCCTGGGCCTAACCTCCCTAAAGAGAAAGAACCTCCCCATCGTGGTGACATTGGGTGGGATAGGTTCCTGTTACGCCAGTTTGGCCTTCTACTTCATAGCCACTTGACCTAGCTACAAACTGTGTGATAACAGGGCCTAAGATGACTGTGGGCTTGCTGCTGTGGTTGTGCTTTGAGTATATGTAGGCATTTTTGCCATTTTGTTATGGTCGATGGTTGCGCTAGGCTCCCGCATTGTAAAGTTTTGATGAAGCATTTGTTTTCTTGGTTATGTATTAGCATTTGAGACTTCCTGTTTAATGAAAGTCAGTTTCTTTCCATCTCTTTGTAAACTCTGTATTAAGACACTCGGAATTGGAGGATCCAGTCGAGGGTTGTGATGTTGTAGGATGATGTATGGTTGATCACTGCAATATTTACACAAGTTTTAGTTAGTTTCCTATGTTACCTTTCCCTCTCACACTAAATAGCTTGGAATTGGAGGATCCAGTCAAGCTGTTACAACAGTATTGCGATGCTCGGAATTGGAAGATCCAGTCGAGCCATCACTGTGTTGTTGTAGCTGTGTCAGTTCGACATATTTCAGTATCTTGTTTTTCTTCCCTGAGCTGCTGGAAGGCCGGATGCCCATAGCAGTCTCGTTCATCTTTTCACCAAGTCTTCCATCTGCTCACCTTAAATTCAACTTACCGACGAAAGTTAGATCAAAACCTCACTTGTTCATGCATGACTTGGTCCGGGATTCTGAGTCAAAACGATATTCTCCTGGGTCTGCATCCATTCGACCACCCTAATTCAATTATCGTGACATATAAAAATGATGGGTATCAGGCTTACTCCTGCCACAATCCAGGAGTGACTTCTGGTTCTAACATTTCTGGCGCCGTTGCCGGGGACGAAGTTGAAGATCTTCCCCGGGATTGAACGACATTGAGCCTCTGATTCTGAAGGTGCATCAGGCATCAGAGCCCTACAAGATTGCTACTGTGCACTTGGCGACTCCATTGTGACGACTTCACTGGGGAGAACCTACTGTTTCAGTTGTGGCTTCCAGAGGCAGGCATACGAGGTCTACTCCTCTGTTGCCCTTGACAACACTTGAAGCGGATCCAGAGAAGCTTATCAGAAAGGGAAAGGCTCTCAGAGAAGGAGCTTCAGCTGTTGAACGATGTATTTCTGATAGTTCTCATTTGTAATGATCCCAAGCCATTATGCCAGGATCATCACGGTTTTGGGTGTCTTTTTAAACTTTTACTGGTTGTGGTATTTCGTCAAACACTTTGCTGATCTATTTGTTTACATGTGTTTACTTGCTGAATGGCCTCTTGATTTCGGCCTTAGGGTTTACTGATGTGTTTATGTGAATGTTTGCAGCAAATAACAAGAAGAGATAACCATGGAACATACCTCAACCATATGCAATATGATAGACAAGCCAAAACATCTCAAATCTTCTTTTATTCATAAGATAGAAGAACCTGCTACAATGGAGATGCCGATCTGGAATGCTCAACAGATGGCTATGAAAATAGATAATAGAGCTGCTACAAAAAGCTCCCGATAATACAAAATAAGCCTCCAAAGGTTGGATAAGAGATGAAGACCAATGCCACGTCCTGCTCGATAGCTGAAGCTCCTCAACAATTCGGCCTTGGTGCCAAAGATGTCCAATCACCTCAAGAAAGATGCCAAACAGTAGATCGGGTGATGGCAAGAACAACCCAGGTGCCCGAATCTCCAAAATCCCTCTCAAACCCTGTAGATCTGAACTCCTCCACTAAATGGTGCGCCCCACTGGATGACTGAAACCCTAATAATTCGACCTCTCTCCTAGAGACCTCCAACAACTCCACCAATCCACTAGAATGATAGATCGAGGCACGACAATGAATACCCAAGTGCTCAAATCATCAAAATACCTGCTAGATCCTTAGATCTAGCTATCCTCCAAATAATGGTGTGCCCTCTTGGGAAATCGTCCCACTGTCAATACAAATAAACCTGCCATTGAAATGCCTCCGGAAACCACCAAGAATGATGCTAGGACACCTGCAAGGAAAACCCAACACCTGGAATTCCCAAAATCGCTTCTCCTCAGCTAGAACTAATCTCTCTCCAAGAATGGTGCGCCCCCCTTGCTGGAAACCCTCGATGGGACGTCCCCCTTCTCTTCCTGTGCCTGTAGCTGGTGTAGAACCCTCCTGCACTGATGTAGATCTAACTAGAATGGTGTGGGAGAGTATTGCATCTCCGAGACCAAGCTTGGGACAAACTAGGTGGAATCTTTCACCACCGAATCGTCCTCTAGGGTTTGTTAAGTCATGTTATCGCACAGTTTGTAGCTAGGATAAAAGGCTATAAGGTGGAGGGCCAAATTGGCGTAACAGGAACCTATCCCACCCAATGTCACCATGATGGGGAGGTTCTTTCTCTTTAGGGAGGCTAGGCCCAGGGGAGACGTCCCCGGTGACCTGGGGATTTGAAAGGGAAAAGGATAATAGGACAAGGACAAGTTCCCCTTTCATACATCACTGCCAATCAGATAGTCCCGGCTAAACAGCCAAATAACAAGGTATAACCAAAGAAAAGAAAAGCACCTGCTTCAGACAATACAACAAGGAAACTGATACGTGCAATCTTTGATTAGTACTTCATATATTTTAAAGACTATCTGGTATTCAATATGAGCAGTTTAAAAGTAAATGTTGACGAAGTCAATGTTTACAAATAGCAATAGCAGTAATGTC
>ML812981.1:10768-22034 GCA_009831015.1 Picea engelmannii | reverse complement strand
ATTTGATCATTTGCTCATATATATTTGAAGATAGTCACTATATGCTTTGAAGAACTAACCATTGCAACACATATTCTAGTTTATTTGTCTTGTCTCGCAAACAGGTGCCATCCAGTGGAAGACATTCTTCTTGACTATCTCATTGTTGGCAGTAATCTGTAAAGGGAACCTATCACTTTGATCCATTATACCTTTAGCCCTTTAGAAACCCAGATTACATAGGGACGTTTCCCTTGGACTAACCCTCCTAAATAGAAAGAGCCCCCCATCGAGGTGACAGTGGGTGGGGAAGCTCCTGTTACGCCGGTTTTAAGCCTTGACTCAAGCTGCCTAAACCCTTCCTACAAACCGTGCGATAACAGGCCATAGCCCCTTATCACTCCTGTCTGTCATCTCTTGCCAAGTGTCTTACCGCTCGCATCCTCCCTGGCAGATGGTCCCATCCCGTTCGTTGCTGCAGCCTTACATCTGCCCCCACATCATCACCTCACGCCATGTTACCTCTGACCTGTCCTAGTGTAATGCACACAGCTTCCGCCACCCACATTGGCCCGACCGCTTTCCTTCTGCCACATCCATCCACATGGCCTCTCCTCATCTCACCTCCACACCGAGTATGCCAAATCGCCCCCACCTGGTTACCGCTCATTCACCGCCTCGTGTCAAATGTTCCAGTCTTCGCAACGGCCTCCACGTCTGCCCACTTGTCTTCCTATAAATCCTCTAACCATATCCAGATGGCAGTGTGAGAAGGCCGCCACATCCTAGAGATACAGAGTTGATCGGGGCCTTTCCCGATCCCAAAGAAGCAGTTATTAAAGTAGTTGGCGGTGGTTGGACATTGTTTCACTATAAATGGAAAGTCCAGAAAAGAACTGTCAGCTTGTCAATTCATTTACAGGCCCGTTCTGGAGCACGATTGCGTTTGACTGAAGTTCACGACTATCCAGAGACTGCATGCGCAGTCTGCCAGTAAACATGCAGACGTAATGTCTTCAATGCGATGACTCAAACTTGCTGCTGTGGTTGTGCTTTGAGTATATGTGGGCATTTTTTCCATTTCGTTATGGTCGATGGTTAAGCTAGGCTCCCGCATTGTAAAGTTTTGATGAAGCATTGGTTTTCCTGGTTATGTATTAGCATTTGAGACTTCTTGTTTAATGAAAGTCAGTTTCTTTCCATCTCTTTGTAAACTCTGTATTAAGACACTCGGAATTGGAGGATCCAGTCGAGGGTTGTGATGTTGTAGGATGATATATGGTTGATCACTGCAATATTTACACTAGTTTTAGTTAGTTTCCTGTGTTACCTTTCCCTCTCACACTGAATAGCTTGGAATTGGAGGATCCAGTCAAGCTGTTACAGTAGTATTGCAATGCTCGGAATTGGAAGATCTAGTCGAGCCATCACTGTGTTCTTGTAGCTGTGCCAGTTCGACATATTTCAGTGTCTTGTTTTTCTTCCCCGAGCTGCTGGAAGGCCGGATGCCCATAGCAGTCTCGTTCATCTTCTCACCAAGTCTTCCATCTGCTAACCTTAAATTCAACTTATTGACGAAAGTTAGATCAAGACCTCACTTGTTCATGCATGACCTGGTTCGGGATTCTGAGTCAAAACGATATTCTCCTGGGTCTGCATCCATTCGACCACCCTAATTCAATTATCGTGACATATAAAACTGATGGGTATCAGGCTTACTCCTGCCGCAATCCAGGAGTGGCTTTTGGTGCTAACACCTGGTACTCTTGGTGAGATAACAAGAGCGGGAGACTCTTGGTGAGATGCCAAAAGAGTGACTCTTGGTGAGATGCCAAGAGTAGTGACCGTTGGCGAGATGCCAGGAGGTCGAAATCCTTGGTGGGAGACCAAGGTGGAGATCTTTGGTTTGATACCAAGATCTAGGTGATCTTGGATAGGTGGAGAGACACTTCCATCTATAGATCACGCAGTTTGAGCAGATCTGTGTCAGACTACTTTCGTTGATCAGGGTACAACCATACTCACCGAGTATATGCCAGGAGGCAACCATGTCCACTATAGGGATGATATTGGTGGTCACAGGCACTTTCCTTGGTAAGAGGGAGTGTTGAGATTTGGGTACCTTGGAAAGTGGTCCCCTTGTGTTTGTGAGCTTCTAAACACATGAGGGAAGTACTTTGTACCTTGTACCATGTACTTTATGTCTAATTTCACTTTGACGTAGGAGATTTAAGTCAAAAGTGAAATTTGGTCATTTTAGCGTAAAGTGACAATTAATTCACAAAGTGGGTGAATTAATAGACATAAAGTGAAAACTATGGAAACTTAAGTAAAGTGGGTTTTTGAGTGAGATTCTTTTTGAGTGATCTCAACCATTGATTAGGGATGAGATGAGATGATCTCATCCACCCAATTCTTAGGTTTCCTTATGCATCCTAAAGGAGGGCGCAAGAGGCCAAGGAAAGTCATTCACTCATTTGTTCACTCCAAGAGTTTGAGAGAGAGCAAGAGGATGAGGTTTCATGCATTGGGAGAGGAAAGCTTGGGCGCCTCCTTGCATGGAGGGCTCATGGAGGCTTAGTGCCTAGTTTATTTAGTGGGGAGCTTCCAATTCTAAGGAGGGCGCACTTGAGGAGGAGGGCACATCATCAATGGGGAGGTCTTAGAGAGCTCAGTTTGTAGTGAGGTATGTTTCAGAGGGAGGCTACACTTTAGTATCAGAGTACTGTGGAGGGGTTTCCTGTTCAGAGCTTCCAGTTGGCATCTGGCTCCATTTCAGTGGTCTTGGCAGCATTTCTGGGGGGCGCACCATCCTAGGGCGCTCTTGCTTCATTTGGACTTGTATTTCAGCTTGGATCAAGCTGCTATTGTATCAAGTTCATCTATATTTTGTACTTGCCTTATTCCACCATCTATTCTCCTCATATATAGACATATATTCCAAACTGGTTTTCCCTGGGGGGGTTTTATCCAGGGTCATGTTGACCAAAAATACCTGTGTTAAATTTCATGTGTGTTGAGTGTAGAACTACTGTATTTTCAGCTGTAAGATCTCTAGGTGTGTTACAGTTATTTTAGTATGCATGTGCTAACCCTTGGTGACTAAAACTACATGCTAGAGCACCTAAAATTGTGAATGTAACCGTAACAAATCAGCAAGAAGTTCCTGAACTGTTGGCTGTCCTAAAACAAAAGCAAAACCTTCATTGACAGTTGAAACTTAGAGCCAACTTGAGGTCAAAGACAGACCTAGTTGGCAGCTTGATAGGACCTGGAAAATCTTCAAATAGCAGTTGTGAGTCTAACCACAGGGAGCAGAGGATAAGGGTGTCCAAGACTTATTTAAAAGACTCAAATTATCAAGGTCACATAGCTTCCTATAATCAAGAGGGAGTGTTAAATGTTTCACAGCAAACTGACCATTCCAAAAAAAAAAAAGGCTTCCTTTATGGTGGCAACAATCTTCGGTACATTTCACATCGAAAAGCCAAAGTACCTGATGCTAATCAAGGTGACAAATGCAGATCAAGCTCTAGTCCTTCCACGCCACATAGACATTCAGACTTATTGCATTTATCCAGAGAGGGATTTTTCTACCTCATCAACTCAAGGCACATTAAGCCAGAGGCCTTCTTCGTCAAAGCACATCAAATTCTGGATATCAACAAGTGTTGCATACCAAGGATCAGGACAATGAAATAGCATCCACTATGAATATTTCAAAAGTTAAATGTCTACCTGATGAGAATTTGTTTTTAGTCCAGATTTCAGATGAGAGTTAGTACTTCTGACAAAGTAGGATCAAAAGTTCCAGAAAAATGTGTTTCCCACTAGAAGGGTTATGGATGGCACACACAAGAGAACGACAGAGGAAAATGATCGCATTAATGGGGTCTCTTGCATATGCTCATCTGAGAGTGTCTCTGAGGCATCCTCCCCTGATGTGGAGTTCAATAAAATGGCTCAAGTCATTTTAAAGTCTATCAGATCTTCATATCAGTTTCAAGTAGCTTCAGAAACTTTTGTACATACAATTGGCAGTCCGCTTGCAGAGTTTGAGAAAGTTCTTTATTCTGTCTTTCCTGTTATTGATCCAGTCCCTTGTATATAAAAGTGCTGCAAGCATTCTAGGAATCACGGGGTTACTAATTTGGCAGGTAGATGTGAGATTGCTGACATTCCACTTAAGAACATTTGGAATTGATTTGAACAACCTAGTAACTATGGATTGGAAGTAACAGTCAAGGATTATCAATGCTCCAAGAGGTTTGGTATTGAACAAATTTTTTTGGCCTACGTCAGAGATACAGTTATTCCATTTTTTAGATACTTCTCAATCATGTTCCGAAGGTGCAAAGAGCTCTGCATGGCAGGAAAAGAATGAAGAAATGGAAAGTGCTAAAGATCTCCACCTTCCTCAGTACGAAAACCTTCATATTGACACTCTAAGAGCTCTTCTGCCAAAACCTTCTACAGCAAGGAGAATGGTGCACCAACCCGTTCAAGCACAATGGATAGTTCTAATCTTTCTTCCCATGATAGAAAACATTCTTGTAGCACATGGCCAAAAGTTTTGACTCATGGTAACCTGGAAATTCTTTTTGAATATTATGAATCTGAGCTGCCACACAAATGTAAACAAATACTTGAGAAATATAGAGAGTTGATCAAGAGTGGCACTGGTCTTGGATCTAAAGTATTTGGTGACCCACATATCTTAGAGTCAGTAAAGTTACAAGATCTGCATCCAGCTTCTTAGTTTTTCAGTAGCCTAGTATCCAATTTATCGGATACCAGAGGGACCTCTCCGTGCAACATTTTTTGACTTACCTCTCACTTGGTCATTTTGTTCATAGAAATACCTCAAGGCAAATCGGTAGTAACTTCTAAATGGATTTACAAAATAGAGCATGCGGCAGATGGCAGTGTTAACTAGATTTATGACTCATGGTTTATCTCAGGAAGATGATTAAGATGAGATCTTTGCTCCTGTTTCCAGGTATACCTCTCTCTTGCTTCACCAATTGGATGTTAAGACTGCCCTTCTTAATGGTGAAGTTGAGCAAGAGGTTTATATTTAGAAGCCTGTGGGTTTCATGATAGAAGAAGGTCCACCACAAGGGAGGCTTCCCTGGTGACCTCAAGGGATCAAATAACAAGATTAGCTGAGCCTACAGCCCCCTATCTTGGTCACCTAAGCGTTAGGTCTAGGTCTAGGAGAGGGAAGAAAGGTAACAATGTAATTGGTTCACCTGTGCGAGACAACAAACAAATCCAAAGAATAAAATATGCAATTATCAGGTTATATAGCTCATAAATGACCTCTTAGACACTAGATAAGCAATAAATCCAATTGCTGTTGCAAATTACAGCAGTAAAACAATGTATAACAACAATCTATCTTTTGCAACAACAAGAAGAAAAGTACTCAGAAATGTAGCACTTTAACATATAAACCAAGCCTTCAACATGTACAATAATATCCAATTGCTGGATCTGAATTCTGAGTATCTTAAGCCACTATTCCAAGTTTGTATGCATCAATTTAAGTAAACCCTAGTGGCTGTAGCAAAATTTTGTAACAACTGTTGATGATTGCAGTGTTGTGAGACATTCTCCAGGTTGTACTCCTCGATGGACTAAGCTGGGTTGACCTGTGAGTGATACTCCTCGATGGACTGAGTTGAGTATGACACTTATCGATGGACTGATAAGTTGTATTGGGCTAATGCCCAACGACCCTTGGGGTGTAGCCTGTTATCGCACAGTTTGTAGCTAAGAGAAAAGGCTATAAGATAGAAGGCCAAACTGGCGTAATAGGAACCTATCCCACCCAATGTCACCACGATGGGGAGGTTCTTTCTCTTTAGGGAGGTGAGGCCCAGGGGAGACGTTCCCGGTAACCTGTGGTTTTGAGGAGGCAGAAGGGTAAATGATACAAGGACAAGTTTTCCCCCTCACAAGTCACCACCAACAGATAATCCCGGCTAAACAACCAATAATGAAGTAAATCCCCAATGAAGAACACCTGCCTGGAACAAAGCGACAACAAACTGATATGTGCAAGCTATATTTCAAAGGGTTAGTACTTCACAAGATTATCTGATAAATATATATAAGCAATTAGCAATAAATGTTGACGAAGTCAATGTTCATCAATAACAAATGAAAAGATATATCACTTCACCAATAAATATTGGAACGATGTGGCATTCAATGTAACCAATCAACACTTCATTTAATAAATGCTTTAAACCATCATTCAATTGCTCATAAAGTAAAACGTTGCTGCATTAAAGATGAAATATCCAATGATGATGTCAACAACTTAGGGTTAGTAGGTTAGTCTAGGCTAGGGTTAGTGTAGTTAGGGTTTGAAATTCAAAGTGTTTGAGAGTATTTAGATCAAGTTCTACTTCAACGCTTGGGGGTCTTAGGATCAGTGCCTTAGGGTTTAATGGAGTCAATAATGAAGGATGCAAGAGTTGAAGGAGGCAAAGACTAAGGACAAGAGGGAGAAGTTTTGAGGTGTTGCTAAGGCAAGGCCTCAAAATCAAAACCCTAGGGGAGAGAGACTCACTCCGGTGTTGCTACAGCAAGGCCTCATGCTCTCTCCTCCTTCCTTAGGTCAATTTGGCAAAACGGCTAGCTCAAATGAAGCACAAAATCAAGACAAGAAGGCTTAATGAGGGAGAGTGTTGCTACAACAAGGCTCTTTCATCAAACTCTAAAAGAAAAACGGCCCTAAGTGTAGATAACCTAGGCCTAGGACGTCTTCTTCCTCTTGAATTCTAAATGGTACGGCTAGCATAGGAGAGGAAGAAAAAGGAGTGTAGCTATGGCTAGGCTCTCTTTTTCTTCTTCAATGGCTGAAAGTTTCTCTATCAGGGGACATGAGACAAGGACCTACTTGTGTGCTTGTCACCTAGGGTTTTGATTCAGCAAATCATAAACATATGCAAGAAAATAAGACTACAACCATTCATTTAAGAAGTTTTGCAGAAAAATACTTACAATTCATCAAGAAATAACCATGCAAACCCTAGTTGTAACACCTTCCTTCAAGAGAAACACCATAGAATGCCAAAAAGTCTTCCTTCAACAAGTGCGCCTCACTAAATCAGACAATAACCCAAGATAGGGTGCAAATTTCAGACCTCACCAAGTGGTGAGTGAGTGATGATGATAAACTGAGGATCAAAATCCTCAATATATACTGTATCAATAACCTAATTTACTTTTTAGGTCATAAAAAGGCCGACAAGGCCATAATATCAAAATTATACTGTTTTTACATTAAATGCTAAGTAAAAACCCTAATCAAGCAGAAAGGTAAGACGTCACCCCTTTCTAGGGTGACGTTAGCCCCTAATAGGGCAAATGCAACCTCCTGAAGTGAGACGTCAACCCTCCTTGGGCTCCTCCAAGGTGCCACACGTGCCAACTGCCCTGTCCATCTGCCAACATGCTCATGATGATGTCATAAGCCTCCTGGTGACGTCCTAGGCCATCTAGAGACAACGTCCCTCTGAAAGTGGGTCAATCCCCCTAGGCCAAACAGTGTCGGGGTGCCTCTGATGGAACGTTCTCTTCTTCTCCGGTGCAAAGACTCTGATCAACCTCTGCCCTGTCTTTGCCCCTTGATGGGGTCTCAACATCCATCTGGTGGGCTCTTCAGCCCCATGGAGGTCCGAACTGATCATCTCCCCATGTGTACCGGTCCAAATGGTACCTGTCCGTCGGGCATGGTCCTGTACATCAAAGGTTACGCCCTCCATGGGCTCATTAGTCACAGGGATCATAGCAATGTCAATCACATTTCATCATTAATATTATTAAACACGTGCATAAAATCCCTAATACATCAGTCAACATCTCAAAGGCGTTACACAAGCCTGCAATACAAGTCTGGGGAAAAGGACAAGGCGTCCTATTGGGCTAGTGTCCACAGGAAAAGGAAAGTTCCAAGAAAGACCTCATCCAAGCCATGTAAGTGGGTGATGTGGTTAGGGGATGTCCAAGCATGTGGGTGCAGTGAAGGCCAAGGATGCAAAAATGTTACCTGTGGGTACCTTTGTAGAAGGTGAGTTGTACCTGTCATGTATGCATTTTTTTCCAAGCCCATTCTTGCCTTTATTCTTTTTATTTGCTTTATTGTTCAAGAGCTAACCAGGGGACATTGCCTTGGCATGGTGACCAGAGCTGACAGTATTACCCACAAGTACTTTCGCAGAAATGAGAAGGCTGGCTCATGATGAGACCCCCTTTCCCTTGGCCATGAAACCAAGAGTCACTGCCCTGGCATGGTAACCAGCTGATGGCAATGTCATACTGCTAGGTACCCATGGACGTAATAGGTTGGCTCGTGATGTGACCCCCTATCCTCTGACTAGGTCTTGTTTTATTATTTTTCCGGGTCCCTCTTGTTTCTTGCTGAGAAGCCTTTTATTGCTTTCTCGGGGATCCATGTGCGCAACATCTCAAGGTTTATTCTTAGGCTTTTATCTTTTACCAACTTGCTTTTACCTTCTGGGCCTTTAGCCCCTTCTTCCCACGAGGTAAGGTGCAATCTTGAAAATAGGTCAACCCAATGCCCGGACAAGGGGAATGGGATAGGTGAGCAGGAAACAAGATGTAAGAGTGGTGCTATGATGGGAGAAGACGATGGCTTTTCAGAAATCCCCACAGTGGCAAACCAAAACCTACATACATAGGCTTGCTAGGGCATCCTGTCAATCCCCCCAAACATGGTCAAGTGGACAAATGTAAGATCCAAGCAGTTGCTGGAGATAAAAGGAATCAGATGCATATATTTAAAGGTTTTAATGATCAAAGGTGACACATACCATGATACCTGGACCAATTACCTCATGGAGCAAGAACCTCTTCTGATACAGGACCAAGCCGATGGTGATGGATGCTGTTGCTGCTGACAAGTCAAAGACAATGGAAGAAGAAAAGGTGGGCCCTCCAGGGCCATGCTCAGGTCAATCCTACTCTCGGTACTCCATGTCTAGGACCTATGGGCCTCGAGACATGATCTCCTAGTTATCCCTAAAAAGTGGGGATAACATAGCCCATGTGGTCGAGAAATTCTCCAAGTCGTACTCCTTGTTGGACTGAGCTGGGTTGACTTGTGATGACATACTGGGTTGGTGCCCAGCGACCCTTGGGGTGTAGCCCATGTGGTTGGGATATTTTCTAGGTCGTACTCCTTGATGGACTAAGTTGGGTTGACCTGTGGACACTATGTAGTTGTAGCCCTAGTGTGATCTAGTGGGTTGTGGCCCCTAGACAAGATGAGAAGGTCCACATTGGTTGTAGCCATGTGTGACGAGATGGAGGAGACCTTTCACCATGACGTCAGAGAAGGAAGAAGGCCCAAGCCTTGCGCAGAAGACCTAAATGACCAAGTCGGCCCTGTTGAGTCGCACCACTTGGATGTGACAATTCACATGATGGACTTGTATATATAGAGAGCCATCTCCCATTTGGAGACATCACTTTTGGATCATTCTCTCTTGTGTATTTTCGCCCTCTTGGACTAGTGCGCTATCTTTGGAGTGTAGTGCTATTCTTCTTTTGGTCTTGGATCTTCTCTTGGACAAATATTCTAGTGAAAGGTTGCTGGGTTTTCTTTCCTTGTGTAGAAGGGTTTCCTAGGATAAATTCTTCTGTATCTTGTGCGTGGTTCTCTTCTTGTGATCTTGGTTATTTACTGCAGCTATTATATATGGTTTATGCTTCATGTATACTTCTGGTAATGTGAAATGCTAAAGAAAGTTAATGAAATCTGAATAAGCATAAAATTCAACAAGGTATCAAAGTAGTGTTCTTGAAGAAGCCATCTGCACAAGTTCACTAGCCCTCTTCTGCAATTGGCTAGCTCTTTTTCTGCAATTTCACTAGGGTTTGGCTGCAGTTGCACTTTCCCTGTCAAGTTATTCCCTAGGTCATTGGGCCTAATTCTTTCACAGACAAGTGCGACCTACCCTAGCGCATCTATTGCAACTCTCAGACTGCAGATTGGAGAAGTTTGAATTTTTGGCATTATTTTCGGTCCTAGGGTTTCTGCAGCCATGGTGACAAGTGTTCTGGTGGAAGATAGGTTTGATGGAGCTTCCAACTTCCACTGTTGGAAGTCTAGGCTATTCATCACTTTGGAAAAGAGTGATATGATGAAGTTCGTGGAAGAGGTCTGCCAGAACATGATGATGCTCCAAAGAAGTCTCAATGGAAGAAAAATGATGCAAGAGCTATATGGATCATCATCTACTCTGTAAGAGACCTCTTGATTCCGCACATATCCAAACTGAAGACAGCTAAAGAGATGTTTGATGCCTTGAAGTTGTTTGAGAGAAACAACACCAACAGAGCCATTGCCTTGAAGCACCAGCTTCAGAACATCAAGATGGCTAAGATAGATACAGATGCCACCTTCTTCATGAAGATATCTGAGATCAGAGATCAATTGGGTGCCATTGGAGAGATCATCTCAAATACAGAGCTTGTCATGTTGACTCTTAATGGTCTTCCAATCCATTGGGACCCATTCATTTAGAGTATTAGTGGGTGATCCAAATTGCCTAATTTTGATCGGTTATGGGTAGATTGTACTCAAGAGGAGACCAGACTTGCTGCTAGAGGTGTGAAAAGTTCCCATCATGATTAAAATCATGCCCTTGCTTCTCATGCAAGGAAAGGAAAAGGAAGAGGACGAGGTTTAGACAAATCATTCAAAGAGAGGAAGCCCAGACCGGCTCCTGAGCATAAAAAGAAGGATCTTTCAAAGATTCAGTGCTTCAAATGTGAGAAGTTTGGCCACTATGCCAGACAATGGCCTTTGTGGAAGAATAAGAAGCAACATGCCTCCACCGCTGATGTTAACCGAGAGCCACCCCAAAAGAAGTCAAGGATAACAAGCAAGGATGGTGAGGAGTTCTTCTTCATTTCAGCCCTCTCAGGTATGATTCCTACTAGTAGTGATATTTGGTTGATTGATAGTTGTGCTTCCAATCATATGACTGGATATAGAGAGCACCTCGCTGATCCAGTAGAGAAAGAATCTTGGTTGCATATTGTACTTGGTGATGATACTAGATATACTGTGAAGGGCTCTGGGGCCATTTCCTTCCAGTTAGACTCCAGTGTTAATGTTTTATGCTGATATTATAGTTCTTTGCATTTCATAAGATAAGAGCATAATATGAACAAGATCACTGAGAAATACACATCCACAATAGACACAACATTTATCCTGGGAAACCCTCTAGGGGAAGAAAACCCA
>ML812980.1:113305-128538 GCA_009831015.1 Picea engelmannii | reverse complement strand
CGTGCCCAGTGGACAGGTGCACATGAGGGAATGATTAGATCAGACCTTCATAGGGCTCAAAACCCACCGATGGACGTTGAGACCCCAGCCAAGGGGCATGATAGGGATTGAAAACTTGCACCGGGATAAAGAAGGACGTTGCCTTTGGATGCACCTTGGCAGACCTAAACCCAGGGGATCTTGCTCCTCCCACATGGACGTTAGCTGTTGAGGGCCCTGGATGTCATCATGGATACCCTAGACGTTATCTAGATGGTCTTGTCATCTTGGACGACATTTATGAGGCATTGACACATATGGGTAGGCTTTCAGGCCTTTGAAGGCCCAACGTTTCACCTTCCCTGCCCAGTGTTCCATACTTGGGGCTCAACGTCACCCTAGAGGGGCATGAAATCACCCCTGGAGTGATTCTTAGATGCAAATTAATTTTATTTTGTCGAGATTTAATGTGTAAAAAACTGGCCAGGTCGGCCCAGTAATTATGAACTGAAATTAATTTTAGGTTAAATTTTGTATAAATAATCAGAAAGTGACATTCATTTTCATCATAACTTGTCCTTGGAGACAAGGAGGTATGAAATTTGCGCCCTATTAGGGTTATTGGCTGAAACAGTGAGGCACCACTCTTGCTTAAGGCTTATCTTTGCAACTTGGATCAATTTTTGGAGTTTTATGGTGATCTTGCATGGTATACTCATGATTATTCTTGGCGCAAGTAAGTAAAATCTGCATTTTGTCATCTATTGAATGGTTTTATTTTGCTCATACAAGATTATGAAATTGCATGGTGTATTTAATGCTTGAAGTAAGAAACTTAAGTTGCTACTTTCTTACTTTTTATTTGCCAAGCTTTGACTAAATTGATCTAGTAACTAGTGAAACCCTAGAGCCCTAAAATGCTATCACTCTAGAGGTTTGCATTTGGTTATTGTTGCATAAGTTTTACTCCATAAAAAGGCTAAGGACAGCAAGGAGCTAGGGCCTAGAAGTGCCTACACCCTAGCACTTTGTTTCTTGAGGTCAAAATCTAGGAGGACTTAGGTTGCTACTTCTTCTAGGACTTTTCCCTCTTAGACTTTTGTGTGTTATCATTAATTAGCAGCCTTAGAAGAAGCTGCCATCTTTGACTCCATTACCCTAGAAAGGCACTAGTCATCCTCCTTTGACCTTTGATAAGGATCATCAACTTTCAAGCTCAATACCCTACTTGACACTCTACTAACTTTAACTAACTTGCTAACCTAACCTAGAAATATTAACAGCCAAGTTGCTGCTGTCATAATCAGTGCTACAACTATTATTTTGCAGCTTATATCAGCCTACTAACCATCTAAGCCATCCCAGAATTTGTATAAGGCAAGGTACTATCAATAAGTGTTAAAGTGTGTGTTTAATTGCCTTTCTAAAGTGCAAATTCTGAAGTTGTTACTGCTGTCATAGCTGCTGTTACAGCCACTGTTGCAGCCCCTAACAGCCCTAAAATCATCCATAAAAAACCATCGAGCATTTGTACTAAGCAAACTATAATCATTGGATATTGAAGTAGTGTCTTATTACTTTATTATAGTACTTTTCTGAAGTGGTTTCCATTGCTGTCATCATCATTAATTAATGCTGTTATAAATGTTTGGACAGTCATTTAAGTCATTTATTGACTTCTGTTAATCTTTAAAATTGACAAAGTATTATCAAGTTTGCAAGCCCTTTTATATCTTGTCTTGTCATCATAACTTGCAAATTTTCAAGATACATTGCTGCTGCTATAATCTCATCTTTATATATAACTTGTTCTAGCAACACATAATTTGTCTAAGAAGTCACTGATTATAATCGTTGATATCATTGTTACTACTAACCTTTGATGTTTCATTGGTAAAGGGTAGGTACGAACCTCCTTTCACTTTCCCTTGTCCCTTTAAACTTTACCCAAGTGACTTCTTCTGTTGAGTGACCTAGAGAGAGGGGTGGGTTTTCACCGTGTCTTTCTGCCTTCATCAACCAACTAGGTCCTGGGACGTCTCCCTTGGAGTGAGGTTTTCCTCTTCCTAAAGAGAAAGAGGTACCCTATTGGGGTGACAGTGATAGGGCTACCTCCGTGTTACGTCAATCTAAGGCTACTTGCGTTTAGGCTTTGGGAAAGTATAAATTGCGCGATAACAGGGTCTTTGCTTTCAAAGACTTTCTAGTCTCAAATGTAGCTTGATGATGCTGGCCAAGCACAAAATTTTTACATACACCATTTGGGCGCACGATGCTAGTAGTCCATTAACCACTTCACCATCAATTTCATCCTTCAAAAATTTAGATGTCTGAGTTGCTCATGCCAAATTTTGCCTTGGTTGTTGATCCTGGTTATGAGTGCAATCGGTCTTGGATCTTGCTTATGGAAATCACATAACTTATATAGTCTATCTTTAGGGTCAAGAATATGCTCAACAACAACAACAAAGTCATTGTTAATATCCTTTACAACAAATCTGTTAGGCTAGAATTCAACCTTCTTGTCTTTTTGGGTTAGTTGGTATACAAACATGAAATTGGAACTCAAACTTGGTATATGATACACATCAATGATCACTCCATTATGACTTCCAATCCTTCCACAACCATCAATAGTAAGTGCATAATCATTTGCAACAAATATTTCTCCTTCTATAGCTTTACTTAATGAGGAAAAGAGAGAAGCATCCTTATCCATATGAAGGGTACAACTAGAGTCGACTATTCACTCACTTTTAAAAGTGTGAGCATGCAATGCCTGAGAAGTACCAACGAAGAAAGTATAGTTATCTCCCTTACCTTCTGAAAGTTGATGCTGTAGTTCAATCGGTCAACTAGTTGACACCTCACCTTTAAGCTTCTTGACCTTATCCTCAAGATATTGGGTCTTCTTCTAGCAAACTTCTCAACATGTCTTGTCATTCCACACTATCAACGGGTCTTCTTCTTCTTACCTTTATTAGTTGATGGTTGATCATTATGCTTCTTTTGGTTGTTTTGATCGACACAATCCTTATCATGATAACCTCCATGGTATTTCTCCCTATTGTATCCTTGGCCTCTTTCTCTATATTTCCGTTGACCTTGGCCCTTAAGGAGATGGTTTGGTTGTTTATTCTCAAGTTTACCTTCATCAAGCAACTTTTCCTATGCCCTAATTAGTAAACTATAGAAAGAATCAAAAGTATATCCCTTACTATCTTCTTTTCTAGAAGCCTAACTGGTACAAAATGTTGAACATAAAACATCATAGGGTGTCTTTAGGTTCATCAAGATCAATTCTATAAGTTGACCATCTTAAAAGGAAAATCCTTTCCACATTCGCCCAATTTTAACTAAATCTCCTTCATGCGAGCCCGATAGTATTCAATCTTGTCAAAAGGAGAGAGGATTAAGAGAGATCAACTCTTTCTCAATTTGCATAATCTAACTTTCATTGATCTTGTCAAACAAAGTCTTCAAATTATTTCAACTTGATTCAGACAATCTATCCCACTTGTATGAAAGAGCCTTGGAGATATAGGTCGTCATGTCTCCTACGACCTCGTCCTTCTTCCCATTAATAATGAAATTTTCATGTTCATCCATAGGGTTTGGAACCACAATTTTTGTAAATTGCCAAAGTGCTTTACTCTTTATAGTGTTTCCATATCTTGCACACACATACCATAGTTATGATCTTTTAGAGCCACGGGTTCTTGCTTAGAACTCATAATCACTTTGCAAAACCCTAATCCAATCTACAAGTCGAAACTTGATTCAATCTACTAAAGAGATTTGACTCTACAGGGGTGCGTATACAAGTGATAGCCTTGAAAGTGACTTGTAGACAATAGGTTGGCTCTCAAACCCACAACTTTGATACCATGTTGGAGAACCATGTTAGTGTAGAAGTAAATAATAAATGGATTCCAAGAAGAGGTGGTGTTGATAGACACCATTATAACATTGAAACACAAGTGAGCATAGCTCAACATATGGAATGAATAATCAACACACTATTTGTATTTATTGATCATGATGGATTGATCCATAGGATCATCTATATATAACCCAAAGCATAACTAACTCCCATAAGTTTAGGAAGAGAGTCAACTTTGATCACCTTAGGTGCACCCAAATATCCAACTTTTTTGCCTAGACTTGCACACCAATTGACTTGGTTGGCACGACCTTTAGTTGGTCCAACCGACTAGTTGACCACTCAGTTGATCTCTCAGTTGGTGTCTTAATCGACCTTCGACTGCCAACATAATTACATCAACTATCTCCAAAGGATCCATAGATGGGATGAACCTGCTATTCCAACATTAATCTTGACTAACCTAAATATAGGTGCACATAGTGGATTTGCAAATACATTCTTCTGACATTCATTGTGTTCTCCCTATATATCTTAGGCAACTAATAAGCATACAACTTGAGATTCCCTTTAGGATAGTTCTATTTTAATTTTTGTTCACATCTAGCTAACAATTGAGGAAAAGCATAGTATACCCTAAGACCAGCGTAAGTGGATGCCCTTTGGAGCTAGAAGTTTAAGAGCTCCGATCTTTTGATCCCTGCCATGTTAGAGTATTAGAGCCAACTACTACTACTGGTTTAGAGGAGTCAGGGGGTCTTTGTCTGCCTCCTTTAGAAGAGGATAGGGTATGCACAATTCTGTTTATTTGGGATCTAGTTGCTTTTAATGATTGACATAGGACATTCATTTTCCATCCTATTATTTCTTTCCTGTTATCTACAACCATGGCTAGGTAGAATAACAAATTAGTCTTGAGATACTAATTGAGATTTATGGCATTGCCCTTAGACAAGGTGAGTGGGCAACATACCCAACCTCATTATAGATTCACTCCATAAGCTACTAAGATGCACGCTGGAGTTACTAGTTGAGGCTGCATCCTATCCTGTGCTCCTTTGACAAAGAATCGACCTTGAATGATAAGGGAGGCATCTCTTTCTTTGCTGACACCAACTAGATAACCACCTACAATTGTGTATGCCATCTTCATTTTCTCATTCAAGAATCAATATAGAGGCCATAGGCCCTTTTCTATCTCAACATGAATAAAACTTTCAAATAAATCTGTTTGTTCTCTAAGAAAGCCTAAGCTTAAACATGATTACATGTCACTAAACTAACCTTGAATGCACTAAACTAAACAAATTCAATGTTAATATCAACTGATCTAAAGATGCACAGTGTTAATCTTGGCTAATCTAACCACAGATGCAAGTAGTGGATTTGCAGATACATTCTTCTAACACTTATTGTTTTCTCCTTTTATATCATAGGCGACTGATGAGCATACAACTTGAGATTCCCTTTAGGATAGCTCCATGTTTGTTCACATCTAGATCCCAATTGTGGCAAACCCTAGTACCAGTGTATTTCGATGCTCTTTGGAGCTATAAGTTTAAGAGCACTTACTTTTTGGTCCCTGTTATGTTAGAAGAATAGAGCCAACTTCTACTACCAGTTTAGAGGAGTCAGGGGGTCTCCCTCTACCTCATTTAGAAGAGAACTAGGGTATGTACATTACTGTTTATTAGGGATCTAGTTATGCAAATTTAACTTGCTTGTAAGGATTGACATAGGACATTCAATTTCCATCTTATTACTTCTTTCCTCTTATCTACAACCATGGATGGGTAGAAGAACAAATTAGCCTTGGTGATACTAATAGAGTTTTATGGCATTGCCCTTAGACTAAGGTGAGTGGGCAACATACCCAACCTCATTTAGATTCACTTCATAAGCTACTAAAATGTATGCTGGAGTTATTAGTTGAGGCTGCATCATATTCTGTGCTCCTTGAAGAAGAATCGACCTTGCATAATAAGGGAGGCGCCTCTTTCTTTGCTGACAGCAACTAGATAACCACCTAGAATTGTGTATGACATCTTCATTGTTACAAACAGTGTGCGACTGTAGTCATTGAGAGGATGTACAAGACGTTACATCATCAATTGTTTTATAATATTTGGTACTTTTTCCTTGTACATGATTTTTCTTTTTTTATGTTTCTATCTTTTGTACTTTCTGCTTGGTACATCATACATTGCCTTGATAGATCATGCATGATTTAATTAGATGCCATGGATTTATTTTACATTTAGTTAGTAATGGACGTTAATATACCATTTTCTTTTCCTTTTTATCTCATATTTTTAGTTTTTTTGCTGGATTGGGATGTTATGTAATTGATTTACAGTATTCTGAGACAATGAGACGAAGTTACACTTGTTGATTAAGCTTCTTGTTTGGTATTTTTATGTTTTCGCATTGGATAATTTTTGGTTGGATGTTTTGTAGTGGATTGATGGCGTCCTCTCTAGTGGCAAGGAGATTGAGTTCTTCCATGATGAATTTCGGTGTCCAATTTATGTGAAGGACGTTGTAAATGTCATTCTATCTCTTATTCGAAAATGGAATTCAGGTTTGAAAGTTGTGAAATCGGATAAATCATGTTATTTGCCCTCATATTCTATGTTTCTTACATTGTTTTCTTCTGGTAACTAGCTTTTTTATCACCTACCATCATAGAAAAGTTCTAGGCTGTTAAATCATGATTTGTTTTTACATTGAAGGGATAGAAGTTGCTGATTGCATGTATATTATAATCTTAAACTAAATATAAGACAATTTTGGATAACATTTCTATCAGGTGATAAGTGCATCCAGGTGGTGCTAAATGTTGGTGGCCCCGATAGAGTTTCACGTGTACAAATGGCAGAGGTAGTCTCAGAACTGAAAGGATATGACAGTTCAAGTATCAAATCCGTCTCGGCAGCATCAGTGAGTTTTGTTTCTTGAAAATGCAATTGGTGAATTATGATAATTTTGCATGAGAGTGCTTTGCTTTTTACTATCAAATAGACATTGGTGAATTATGATAATTTTGCATGAGAGTGCTTTGCTTTTTACTATCAAATAGACATTGGTATGTTAGGCACAAATCCTTGAAGTATTTAATACTTGTTTTTCCACTTTATAGGTAAATCGCGGGGTTGCATCTCCTGCTGACATATCCATGGATGTCAGTAAAGTGGTTAAGTTGCTTGGAATCAACCCGACACCATTCAAGGATGGTGTGCAATTAACTCTTGAATCTCAATAACATTAATTTAGTAACTTGCTAATTATATATATATATATTTTGTTATATTTGTTTATATATACAGTTTGAGTGGGTTTAATAGTTAAGAACATGTGTTTTTTTTTAAGAGGTTACAAGTTCAAATTCAGAGGGGATAGGGTATGTATACCTTTGTAAACTTTACCAGTAAAATTTCTAGACTGATCTACATGACAAACAATGTTTTAAACTGACATCTGTAACCTAAAAAACACCTATTATCATCACAAGATTTGTGTATGCAAAGTAATAATTTTTAATTAACATGTATTAGATCTGAACAAATCTGCTTCCTTAAAATAGAATGTTCCACTATAGAATGTTCCACTCATTGGTGGATATAATTCTTTCTTTGGATGGTATTTTGAGTTTTACATTGTTGGGAAATGATAATATGTATATACATACAATTCTTCTTTACTCCTGATCTGTAGAGGATGTGACTTGTTGAGGTGCATCTTTAGTTCGATTGTCATATGCATGTACGTAATACTGTACTAAACATATTTTATATGTATATGCATCTAGCCAAGGGGAAAGGGCACTTTATAAAGTTTATGCAAAACACACTGTTTCCGGCCACCCTATCTAGAATATGGCAAAACAAATTTCATGGTTCGGATCGATCCTGTGCATTTCAGGTTTTTCTGACATTTTGGGTTACTCTGAAGACCCTCGAAACACTTCGGGGCATGGTGGAACATTGGGTGGAACTTTGATCAGGGTGGAACATAAGGGGACCATGATTTCTGTTGGAATCCTTTGCTAGAAAGAAAGTGTGTTTGTATAAATTTTAGCTCACTTGAACTCAAAGGCCTATGGCTGTGAAAAAAACTAAAACTGTCTCAGCAAACCATAATTCCTATCGTTCTGAAAACTCTGAAAACAAAGCAAAGATGAAAACAAAGCAAAGATATCGACGTTGGAACACTTGAACTTACAACGTGGCAACGTTAACTCAACCCACCAAACCGACAGATAAAAAGCATAGAGCATGAGGACGTATCATAAAATTTCAAGTAAAATTACGAGAAAGCATAGCATGATTTTAACTGACAATTAAAAGTGCCAATAGAGCAGAGAGCAGCAGGCAGTAAAGGTTCTGTTTATTGATAAAAAAAAAGTAGCAAGAGGAAATGAAAATTATTATTTATAAACGACCAACGTATGATAAATCTAAACCATTACATTATTGTGTAATCATATAATAAATATTAATTTAAATTTATATGTAATTAATTTTCTTAAATTTAATAAGAGGGAAGTGAAGTTATATTGGAAAGATATAAGAAATCATATATATAAGTGGATTTTTCATCTTTTCAATGTGTTCTTTTTAGTTGGAAGTGGTGAGATATCTTTGCTAGAAAAATGTAAAGGAAGATCCTGATAGTGGGCTAATATGTATTGACTTTAAAAATAAGTGGATTGAAACTAAGAAACCTTCTATCTTCCAAAAGCACCTCAACATAGTGTTTTTTTATCCAAATGTGTTAGATGAGGATTAATGGTTCATAGCCAGACTAGATTGGTGGTCATTTTATTATGAGTATTTACTATTGATGACATTTTCATATAATACAATAATAAAGATTTATTTTAAAGTATATTTTATTTAAAAAATGATGATATTAAAAAATCAAATCTTAAATTTTTTATTGTTTGAAAATTAAAAATTAAAATAAATATATACTTATTTTGATAAAACTTCTAAGGACAATTTCAACAAAATAACTTCTTGCAATATCTATGAATTTTGGAATCATACTTGTGGTATTGTCATTACCAACTTATATGGCATTTTCAATTTTAACTAGTACAAATATTATGACTTTCACCTATTGCACTCTATTCTTTAGTTTCCTAAACATAAAAACTTATATTAATCATTTTTTTTTATGTTCTCTTTGAAATAAGTGTTAATATAAGAAATAAATAGAAATTATAAAAGAGTATATCTCTAGAACCTAGTCACAATTAAGGAAAATTTTAAGAATCCATACTTATCTAAAAGTATAAAAACCATTACCAAATACTCTGATTCTTAAAATATTAATTATATATATATATATATATATATATATATATGACAATTTTAAGAGTAAAATAATTTTATCATATAGAATTTGGGTGAATATTTTGAAAATAAAATAGAAATTAGTAAATTAATAAATTAGTTTTAGAAGAACAAAACAACTAATAAAATTAATTATTTATATTTAATAATTTAAATTTAATTAAATATAACTTTTAAATAATAAAAATAATTAAATATAATTATTAAAAATATAAGAAAAAATTATTATATGAAAAATTAAATTTGCTATAGCAATTGTTAAAATTATTTTTTCTCATTTATTAAACAAATCCAATATTTACATACATTTTAATATAAAATAAAAATACAATATTTCATATTTTTTTAATAAAAAATTCAACTAATAACTAATTTTTTTAATAAAAGATTCATATAATAAAATAAAATAAATTGTAAACCCATTTTTATATAAAATGAAAAAATACAATACTTCATATTTTTTCAATAAAAAAATCAACTAATAGCTAATTTTTTTAATAAAATTCATATAATAAAATAAAAATTGTAAAACCATTTTCATATAGATCAAAATTTATTATTATTTTTGTATTTAATATTTTAAATTTAATTAAATAAATTTAGTATATGAATAATATAAATTAATAAAATTTTTGCAAAAATTACAAAATAATAAAATATAATAATTTTGATTTAGTAAACATTATATTATATTATAAGTGTCTTGTAATTTTTGAGTAATAAAAATTAAAAAAAAACATTATATTATTATTATTGAATAATTATACCATAATGTTAATATTTTTTTTTGTAAGTAAGTGTAAGACGCTGTATTAATGTAGAAAATTATGATACAAAAAAGGGGTACATCCTGGTTTGCTTAGAAGGGAACCAGACCATGGGTGCTTGAGTTGCGCATGTTGATAATTACGAGGGGCGGGACTGGTCTGCCACTAGGGGAAACCATGCCAGTCCTACCATATCCAGTTTGATAAAGAAAAACAACACAGTCATAAAAGAAAAAGATGAAACAAACCACTAAACCCAAGTAGGTAGTAGGTCCGAACTAACCTGACTAAGCCTGTCATTACTACCATTAGACTAACCATTCGCTAGTCTAGGATGATGTGTTTCTTTCCACCATCCGTCTGGCTCTTGTTATCATCCTTCTAGGAGATTGTGCGGGTCTTCCGAATGTGGGTTGGTGCCCCGTGTCCGTCGGTCGACGTGATGTCCATGTGGTGGACATAACGTAGATAGAGGTGGAACTTAGGAGCCAACTGCTCCATCTGGGATTTCTGGTCCTTCTCAACCTCAACTAACAGTTTGGTGATAGTTTCCAAACTGCTGAGGTGACTCAGGATTTTGTCCAACATTTTCTTGTTTTCCTTGTGACCTTCCTGTTAGTTGTCTTCCATTTCCGAACTCACTTTGCTGATCATCATCTTAGTTAGCCAAGCCATGTCCACCATTTTATGGTAGAGGGTTTCCCTGGGCTGCGTGGCCCCCATATTTGTTACCCAGTCTATTTCCTGTGCCAGTGCATCCCATGCTTTGCCTTTGCATTTTTATTTTATTTCCTTTTCCCACCGTGTAATGGTCGCTTTTCCTTTTGGCACAACTAGAGTTCGGAAGGTGCCCTCTACATCTTTTGCTGCCTACTCCATTCTTGACATTTGCCGTGGACTGTTCAGTACTTCCGTTCCAAGGGGGTTCCTCTTCCTGTTTGTTTGCTTCATTCACGCCATCTCGCTTGGCCTATCTCTGCTCCTTTGCGGTAAACTCCGCCTGTACCTGACTTCACTTGGATTCTTCCTTTCCTTGCCCTTGTATCTGTGATAGTCCCTATTGTTGCGCTCCTTTTGTTTGCATATCTTTCTGTTGTCTCTTCTCTTATTGAGCTTCCCATGCTGCGAGCTTGTCCTTCCAATCATGGTTTGCCTGCAGTGGTGATCTCTTCCATCCTTTTTCCTTGGTGCGGCTCGTATGATCATGATGACTCGACCTTTATCCCTGTACGGGTCCCTGCCCCTGCTCGCTTGAGATTCGACTGTACTGTTGTTCGTACCTGTACTTTGGCGTGGTGGATCGAGTCTGGGCCATGTTACGCCCTCATGCCTTGCGTCATTTGTTGCATGTGGTTTGCCGTCTCATCTTTTCCACGTGCTTTCCCCGCTAATCTTACTGTCTAGAGGGCCTTGCTCCCGTACCCTCGCCTGCTGCTTATGCTGATCCTGCATGGTAATTGGTAGCCAAGTGAGAGGCAATCATTTCCTGCCTGGGTCATGCGTGCCTGTAGAAAGGCCTTGCGTTACCCTCCTCGATGTGACCTTCCTCGCCTAAACTACCTTCACGGTCTTTTGTCACTAGTTGGATGCAATCTGTTCTGAGTTGTCCATTTGGGATGCTAGTCCAGGTAGTGTCTAGTTCTAGACCTTCCTTGCCAACCACCTCATTGGCGAGCTTGTCTGCCAGGCCATTCGCTGACCTGCGCACCCATCGCAACTCCACTGTATTCAGAGTTTTCAGATGCTCCTGGATTTTATGAAGGGAGTGTGCCAGGCGCCAATGTCTTTGAACCTTGCCCACTTTAGTACCATTTTGGAGTCTTTTTGCCGTGTTGATAACCAAGGTGGCTTCACCTTCCACAATAATGTTTGTCATCCTTTTGCGATTTAGGATTTCAAGGCCAAGCTCCAGGGCTTCGAATTATGCTGCGTTGTTGGTTGAGTTTCCCATACTCCCAGTGTACAACTGAATGATGTTACCACCAATGTCTCTGATCACCCCTCCCGTCCCTGCCACTCTTGGGTTTCCTTTTGCCGCCCCGTCAAAATTCAGTTTGAGGAATCCTGCCGGAGGGGGGGTCTAGTTGCGGTCGCCTATTTGGAGTTGCGGTTCCCATCCTGCAGGTGCACTGTTGCGCCTGTCTTTTAGGTGGAAGAACTCGAGGATGTGAGAGTCTTGGTCATTGAGTTGCTTTTTCTCCTTCTTGCAATTGCGGCTCTGTACCGTTTCGTGTATTTGTGAGATTATTGTTTCCTTGAGCTTTCCTTTCGATAGGATTTCATTCTTGAAGATGCACCGATTCCTTTCTTTCCATATTGCCCAGATGATCATCCCCAACGTTAGATTCCAACAGAGGTTCACCATTTCATTTTTGCTGTAGCTCTCGTTCCAATTGTTTATGGTTGCGCTGATGTTACCTCTGATCCTATTGGACTGGCGGTAGATGCTTGCTGCCCAATCCCATATCTTTGCTGTGTAGCTGCATTCGACGAGGAGGTGATTGGTTGTTTCCTCCTGTGCTTGACAGAGGTGGCGTTGAGATGGGCCTATAAAACCCCTTTTCCTGAGGTTTTCCCAGGTTATAATTCGGTTGTGAAGAACTAGCCATTCGAACATTTTGAGTTTTGGCCATTGGGGGCTGCACCAAATCTTTCCCCATTGTTGCGCTGGGTCTTCTTGATCCTGGTCCGCGATGTAATACCGTGCCTCTTTTAAGTTGAATTCCCCACCATTTTTCCTGCCCCACCTCAATTGGTCCTCTTCTTATGAGACTACAATTTTCCTTTTCCTCAGTTCCTCCTCCACCTCTTGCGTTTGTGTTGCGGTCCGGTCTCTATTTTGAGGATTGAGTTTGTCCCAGATCCTCCATCTGTCACTACCATTTCTTCGCTTCCAGTAGTGATAGATTTTTGTTTTTCCTTGCACTGTCATTTCCTGTTGGAGCTCCTCCCTGTCCGGATTTTCCAATCTAGGTTCCTGTTGCCATGCATCCTCCCATAATCTGGCTGTTTTACCATTTCTGACTACCCAGAAAATGTGTTTCTGGATTCAGTTCTTGTTGCGCCAAGCAAGATTCCAGATGGCTAATCCCTCCCTTGTGCCCATGAACCGAATTCGATCCTGGTTGTTGATGTTTGAGGCATACTTGGCCTTCCAGAGGTTTTCCCATAGTACCCATTTGTCTTTGACCCATCTCCACCAGAGCTTTGCCCCGGTGGCTTCATTGGTTACCTGTGGGTCTTGTAACCCCATGCCTCCTTTGCCTTTTGGTCTACAAACCTTCTCCCAGGCCACCAGGGCCCATTTCTTTTTATTTTCAGCACCTCACCATAGAAAATCTCTTTGAATGGATATAATCTTTTGAATTATTCCTTTGGGAGCGGGAAACACTGACATCATATACACTGGAATTGCTTGTAGAACCGTTTTGGTAAGGGTAAGCCTCCCAGCTAGGTTGAGAGCTCTGTAGGTCCAATTTTTTACCCTCTCCTGTAGTTTGTTGATCACTCATTTCCACATTGCCATTTTGCATGCTCTGTCCGTCAAGGGGATTCCCAAATATTTCATTGGGAGTGTTTTGCGTTCAAAACCCAGAATGTTGGCCAGGTTCCTTTGGATTGTAGGATTAGTGTTGAAGAAATAAATCATGGATTTGAAGTGGTTGATCTTTGCCCTTGAGGCTTCCCCAAAGTCTTCTAAGATTCTTTTGTAGGCCTTTGCTTCCTTGACCGTGGGTGTGCCATGGAGTAGGGTATCATCCATGAACTGTTGGTGTGTGGAGGTTGGACAGTTTTCAAAAGGTTTGATGACTTTTATTTCACCTGCTGTTGTTACGCTTTTTATACTTCTGCTTAGCCCTTCCATCATCAGAATGAACAGGAAGGGGGATAACAAGTCTCCTTGTCTGATGCCTCTCGAAGGCCATAAAGTTTTTGTTGGGGCTCCATTGATTAGAAGCGAGTGGCTTGTCGTTGAGACTAGATTGACGATCCAATTGATCCAGTGTTGTTTGAAACCAAAGGCTTCCAACATCTTGGCCATATAGTCCCAACTAATTTTGTCGTAAGCCTTCACTAGGTCAAGTTGGATTATCACCCCCCTCTCCTTTGGATTTCCAGCGTGTGTATAAGCTCGTGGGCATGGATGATGTTGTCTAGGATTTGTCTTCCCTCTACGAAAACCACCTGTTCCTGTGAAATGAGAGTGGGTAGGATAGGTTTCAGTCTATTGGCTATGACTTTAGAGATTATCTTGTAAACTACATTGCATAAAGCTATAGGCATGTATCGGTCTGGAGTCCTTGCTTCATTTTATTTTGGGATTAGAGTGATCATTGTGGCATTTAAAGCTTTCAAGATGAAGGCCGAGCGTTTGGAGTCTTCCACCACTCCATAAACGTCATGTTTAACCACTTCCCAGGAGGCTTTGAAGAATTCTACTACGAATCCATTTGGACCTGGGGCCTTCCCATTGGGCATCTCCTGAACTACTTGGTCAATTTCCTCCTTTGCGATGGGTTTGCTTAGATTGATATTTTGTTACTCAATGAACAACTTGGGGATGTGTTGAGTTATCCTTTGTATGGCCTCAGTTCTGTCTTGGTTGGGTTCCTGGGCTATCCCCTGGAAGCGATTGACCAGTGTTTGTTCAATATCCTTGTGGGATTCTCTTTCGATTCCATCCCGATCCTTAATTTTCAAGATTTTGTTGTGGGTTCTTCTTGCAATGGTTGTTCTATGAAAAAACTTGGTGTTCTGCTCTCTTTCCTTTAGCCATCTGATTCTGGACTTTTAGCACCATACAATTTCTTCCTGCTGGCATCTTGCTTCCCATTCCTGGGTCATTTGGATCTCTTCTCTCTTTCGTTCCTCTGTGTATTCCTCATCAATGCAAAGTTCCTGGAGTTGTGTCATTCTGTCCTCGATACTTTTTTTTTCTTGGATTATGTTTCCAAAGATTTCATTGTTCCACTCCTTGATTTTATGTTTGATGTGCTTGAGTTTCTTGTATAGTTTGAACATCCTTGTCCCTTGTTCCAGATGTTCCTCCCGCCACCATTGTTTGATGTTCTCCTTGAAGGTGGGATGTTCAATCCAGAATTTCTCAAATATAAACGGTCTGTTCTTCAGAGTGGTTTGAAAGTTTGCTTCCAATTGAACTGGCCAATGGTCTGAACCCACTCATGGAAGGATGCTGCAGTGCAAAGCTAGTCCTTGTAGAATGATGGATTCCGACACCAAGAATCT